>UCOH01012610.1:0-13478 GCA_900474275.1 Synergus japonicus
AAACGTAATTAAAATAATTTATAAAATTGCTAGTCAGATTATTTTTTTACACTTTTCCTTTACACCTTTTCAAGTTCTCTCAGTCGTTTTACCTCTAAGTTTATTGATGTTATATTTTACTTTCATTAGCGTGGAGCTATATTTTATAACGTATGAGGCCGAACCACAAGATCTAAAATTAGAATCTCGTGAACACAAATCTCCTTTTTTATTTGGTTGAATGTTGATGATGCGATTTTTATAGACTGCCACTACATTTCGTTAATGCTTTTCAACACCAGACAATGTTGTCCCAGGTGCGCAATCAAATTAAAATTTTAAGCTTCGTGACTAATTCCATTTACACTCAAATGAGTCATTGAATCTAAAGAGAATATATAAGCGAGATGGAAGGTTGCGAAGCATGTCCTTTCACAAATGAAATACGTTTTTATATGGAAAAAATGGTGTGTGTATAAAATTAATTTTGTAGTAAACACTTTCATTGAAGACTCACTCGCCCGAGAATGACCTACCAATCGAGTAGTTCATTAAAAACAAATCATCGCGCAAAGTCCAACATTGACAGCAATATATTGAACGCAGGCAGACGAATTAATTATACTGAGTTAAAAAAATTATTCTTGCATTGTTCAAAGGCCTATTTAAATATTTGTTAAAGAACAACTGAATGAGTTTTCAATATTCAAATCTATTGTGCCCGAAAAACACGCAACGGATGAATTAAAATTTAGATATTGCGTATCTTCACAATTCAAATGAAAGATGTTGCTTAGCGATTTAATATGAATGACTCACCCTTTGACAAAACTCAGCACTAACGCGTGCGAGATCAGCGAGCGGTTGAAAGATGACATCGTGAAATTCTGGGTAATTGTGAGCCAGAGGCCTCGCATATAATTCCTTGGCGCTAAAAAGGATTTGAAGGTATTCCTCTTCGGCGTGCAAAAGCTTTTCTGTCGCTCGGTACCTTCGGTCAGTATCTACAGAACAGAAAATCAAACTTTACATTTCGGAATATTTAATTAAAAAAGGCTTTGAAATATTTTCAACCAAAAAATTAAATTTCGAACCGACTAGTTTACTTGTCAATAAAAAAAATGGATTTCTACCTAAATATTAACATATTTTACCAAAGAAACAAATTTTCAACCCAAGAAGTAAATATGAAATTATGGAATTTTCTTTTTATGTACCTCCTAGTCTATGATATTGTTGAGCTGCGTCCTCTATTAGCAAAACTTCTCCAACGAGAAGAGCAACATCTGCTGCAGAATCAACTTCAGCCCTGGAACCAGCAAGCAGCAACCTTGGTTTGCAAACCCGGTATTTTAAAATTACCGGTGCAACCATTGCAGACACAGATCCAGGAGAGATAGCTTGGAGCTGAAACAAAATTTATTGTGATAAAATTTAAAATTACCAAACTTGTTTATATATTCTAAACTGCTACATATTATTTCTGGAGAAGACTTCCTTGAGTTAGTTGTATAATAAAGACCTTTTTTTAGAATTTTGATTTATTTCATATTTCGCTAAAAAAAATGAATAAGAAGTTCCTTGAATGATAAATAATTTCGATCAACGAACTCCTTGTATTTATATATTTTATCTTTATCAGAACAAAATAAAATATATAAATACAAGGAATTCGTTGGTCGAAATTATCTATCATTCAAGGAACTCCTTATGAGATAATGAGATTTAAAAAAAAAAATGAGAATCTTCTCGTCTTCTCGTTCAAATCCAACAACTATAGAGACTTCTTTAGTTATCTTTAATTTATGGATCTTTGGTTCCAATCTGAATTAGTAATGTCAAGCACTATTACAATACATAATAATAATAATAACTTCGGTAACTTCTTACTAATTCAGGTGTGTAACAGGTTTACAAACTATTCCTTTTGACACGAGATTCATACGCGTGTTCGCAATAAGAAACAAACACGCACGTACAAAAGAATGACAGTGTAACAACGCACTCACACACACACACACCCATACATACATACATACATACATACATACATACATACATACATATATACATACATAAATACAATAGATTCTACTTGGAAAAGCATCCTGCTCCTCCCAGACTCATTATGAGACAATGAGCATCGTTACATCGATCATGCCCGGTATGCTTGCAGAGCGGAAAGATGGACTATTCGTATTGCGGAGAAACGATCGCAATACGCGCCAAGGGGTGAAATGATTAATCTCACGCAGTGCAGAGTAAACGAATTACCACCAAAAAAATACCCTGTAGAATGAATACCGACTTTAGATCGAATGTGAAAATAGGTATCCATGCTTTAAACATTTTCAATTGAATAGCAATGGCTATTTCTATTTTCATTTACTATCTACTGACACTTTATAATTCATAAATTTAGTCATCACTGTGCCTTTTTTTATTAAAAAAAAAAAGTTAATTTCTTTTATATAAATAGATGACAAAAAATGAAACTTTAAATATGAATTTCAAAGAGACTAGACAGAAGTTTAAGGAGAAAAAATAATTTTAAAGAATTCAAAGTGACTTGAAGAGAATTGAAGATGAATTTGAGAAAATTTTTGACGAATTCAAAAGAGTTCAATAGGAATTCAACGTAAATTAAAAAGAATTTAAAGGATTTCTTTTGTAAATTATAACAAAATTTCAAGTTATTTTGAATGATTTCAAAAAGTTTCAAAGGATTTTAAGGGATTCAAAAAAATAATGAATTTTAAGAAATTATGGATCATTTTAAAAAACTTCCAGAGACTTGTAGAGATTTTTCGTGATTTGAAGAAATTATAAAGGATTATGAGCGAACTAAAAAGATGTCAAGGATTTTAAACGAATATAAAAAATTTCAAGGTATTTCAAGAGATTTTAAGTCATTTTAAGAAATTAATGATTTAAAGATTTTAAGGATAAATAAGGGATTAACCGGAATTTAAATTATTTTTTAAAAGTATTTCAAGCAACTTCAAAAGATTTCAATTTCAGTTCAATTAAAAAATTACAAGTGTGAAACAAAAATATGTTGACTAAGGAAAAATTTTTTCAAGCCGGAAATGACGCGGAATTATCGTGTAATTCCAATCTTAATAATTTTTCATATAAGATTTAACTTCATTAATAAAAAAAATGTGAAAAGGTATCAAAATAGGTGAAATGCCCAAATAGGTGAACAAATTTAAAATAGATTTTTAAAAAAACGTGAATAGGTGACGACCTGTGATGACTGAAATTCGAAAAACATGTAACCAGGCTCTAAAGATGATGTTCTACTTTTCATTTTTTGCAATCCAAATGACATTATAATGTAAATTAAAAACCACACCCAAAGAGCAGTGCTAGCAGTTATGTTGGCTAAAGCAAAGCAAAAGTAAGGCACAGATCGTTACTCCACGCACAATTAACTACTAAATTTGATTTTTCTACGAGCGAAAATGATTTGTTCGGCACTTCTGTTTAGCTTTTTAAGTACTGATAGCTTTCGCCTTGCGTAAGCAAAATTGGTGTAGAAAGCTAAGAGGACGAGACAACAGGAAACGCGGATTCCGTGGTATTTCCGCTAGTTAACTCTCGAGGCTAAAGGTTCTAACGACATTGTTTATGTTTTATGTTGTGCATCGCCATAAGACCACGGCCAAACGTAAAAACCGTAAAAAGACGTGGACATTGCGAGATAACCCAGATAAAATACTATAAGCTTCTTCAATGACTCTTAAAAAGAGTCAATGGTCTCGTGTTCATCGCAAATCTCTCGTATTGTCCGGGGTGTTGAAAAAGCTTCTCCTCTCTTCTCTTTCTTCTTTCTTCATTCATATCATTCATATCAAGACTAAAGACGTTATCTCTAGAATCACCAGATATAGATCTATATTTAAATGGCCTAGTAAACTTAGAAGTTTTTGAAACAAGATGCGTCCCTTTCTAACACACATGAACTTTATCGTCACCTATATTTTGTTAAACCTGATTAGGAAACAGGTTAACGACCGATCGATCCACTTTCCGTCATCTATACCTCTCGAGCTTTGATAAGGACTCTTTTAATCTTTCGAAAAATTTGAAACAAGACACCAATGACCACAGAGTGTCAGACTATAAGGATATACGTGAGATAAGAAAAGATATTCAGTCTCGACAAGATTTTATACAGAGAAAAATTATATCCAGCGCATAGAAACTCTCTAAACTTGAATCAGTGAAAAATCAGTGAAATTTCACTAATTCCCAGTCAAATTCCACTGACTCTCAGTGACTCTTTTCTCACGGTTTTAATTAGTGACTACACTGATTAAAACTCACCTGGGTTAGGTGAAAAATCTGTAGATTACATGAAAGATTTCAACAGCAGAAAAGTAGTTCAAACATGAATCAAGTATCGACTTGAAATAATTTTGGAACATTTCACGTGGGATTCGCCGTTGGTTTTT
Organism: Synergus japonicus; assembly: GCA_900474275.1. Classification (NCBI taxonomy): domain Eukaryota; kingdom Metazoa; phylum Arthropoda; class Insecta; order Hymenoptera; family Cynipidae; genus Synergus; species Synergus japonicus. The sequence goes on from UCOH01012610.1 coordinate 4,440, forward strand.
AACTTGGGAATCTTTCATTGAAATGTTAACTAGATTGCCTGAATCCTCAATAGAAGCCAATGAATTTCATTTCTCTTCTCTGAAGAGTCGAAAAAACCACACCTGCAATTGGCAATTGAAATACAGTACATTGACATTATGTCGTTTGATAATATAATGGATTTGTTCTTTTATGATGACACAACGATTTAGGCAGTGCTTCATTTCATTTCCGGCGAGCTCACCTGTGTGCGGAAATTTCAGCTAGCTTCAATATATTAAGACAGCCAAGTTTAAGAAACATGAAACATGACATCTTGTCTTTTAGTATAACAGTAAAGCACCCACTCACTACTGTAGGTCACCGGGTTGGTTCTCCACTTCCCTAAGGCTAAGCACTCGAGGTCTGTCGAAAAAGGCAAGATAAAGCGGACAAGGACGCCTCGCCTCGTCTTGCTGCTTCCATGTGAGTAGGAGGGTTTCAAACTACATATAGACGATTCAGCCTCTCGAGAAGATCCTACGAGCCTTTTGCTACCGATGAGATCATCCTCCTGCATTTAATCCTGCTACAATGTGCTAATCTCAACCACGGGTTAGTCAATTATTCGACGATTCAGGACAACCAAATTCATCTTGTTTCTCTTCCTTCCCTTTTTCACGGAATATGACAGCTACTTTATGATTCACTGGTTACTAATTGAGAAAGAGAAATTTATAGATGGTGTCTTAATTTACGTCAGACGATCCAAATTATTCACAGGGAATTTATTGAAATCCTATTTTTTTTCTTTTGCAAATGAGTGCTGTCACAGTTTTCATACATAATTGATAATTTCAGTTATCACAGTACCATTGTCATTAAGGTGAATAGGTGAACTATTTTTGGATAAAAATAGATGAGAAGTAGGTGACAAAATAAGGAAACCATTTAAGCCAAAAATACGGGAAAATATTTGAAAATATTGAAAATTAAACCAATTTTTCTCAAAAAGAAGATATTTAAAATATGAAATTCAAAGGAATTCAACAGAATTCAAAAGAATGATATTTCAAAAGAGTTCGAGGTAAATTTTAAAGAAATTGAAGGAAATTTTGGACGATTTCAGTAGAACTCAAAAAGAATTCCAGAAATTATTAAAGAATTTAAAAAGGTTTTTGAATTTTCAAAAGATTTCAAAAAATTTGAATTCAAGACCTTCAGACTTTGGTTCCTCAGTTGCTGAACTTAAACAATGGAAAACAAAAGAAGCTTCACTTTCATCATTTACTAGCTAACAATAAAATAGTTATCCAAACTATGTTTATCATTGTGATGACGCACGAACTGCGATCTGAACTGATTTGCAAGTAGTGCTCAATTTTTGCAAATCCGACTGTGGATTCGATTGTAGTCACGTTCGGGGACTCGATGACTATGCAACGATCGATGAAACGCGTAAGAATGCCTTATTAGACTAGACTTCCGTAAGAGGGAAACAATGTCAGTATATATTATGTGTCAAAGGACTAGTATTTCATTTAAATTAATTAAACATAAGAGTTCATATCGAGCGTTAATAAAACAATTGAAAAGAGTAAATGAATAAGCAATCAATTTCATGGAAAACTGCAGTAGTATCTAATCTAGTCACATTTTCAAATGAAAAAGTCAAGTGCGATGTCACTATCGAGTGGACCAAGAACAATTTATGTATGAGACTCACTGAATTAGCATAAAAATGACTTGCACTGGCTGCATAATGAATACGAGAATAAGAATGCCTTGTTGAGGTGAGTCTTTTATAGTCCTGAAAGAATATACAGGAGATGTTTAATTAATCTGCTCCAGATAGTTGAATTGCTCAAGAGTATAATCTACGCCTTCAGCCTTCGACTCTCCTTCCGTCTCGCTAAAATTACCTTTGATTCAAGAATCAGAGCGGATATATGGGAATTACAAAATCGAATGGAGTCTTGCTGGCCAATGTAGAAAGAGTCTTATCTTCGAGTGTGTTTATGTCTCCTGTATCGTAAGGTTTTCCAAAGATAACAAAAGAAAGAAATAAATCAGCATTGACTAACAGGTCAGTAATCCCTGAAAAAGATAAATATCATGTGAATAATGCAACATATCTACAAAAGCCAATTAATATGAGTTGGAAAAGTAGAAAGTTAACAAATATCACTGCCTTGAAATTTCTAATCTCAAATTTAGAAGAAAGTAAATCGAAAAATTCGAAAATGGCTTGTGCATTCGTGAAAGTGTACAGAGCTCAGGGAGGCGTCTACTTTCGTATCTATACGTCACAAAGTTATCAGCAAGACTATGTCGTTGTCGCCACGAAACACAAACTTGCCATTCGAGTATGTGTCCTTGGTGTGCCATACAAGTATCTTAACATGGGGAGATATTGAAGCTAGCTTCGTCTAATTGTGTCAACCACGTTCCAATTGCTTCTCTATTTACTCGATTGACAACCGACATTTGCAGGTAGTTAACCTGTAAATCGATATTTATCCAGTTCATTGGTCTTGGAAGAGCATCTCAGACAAAAAACATAATCCTCTCCATATCAAGCAATACTCAATTTCATCAAAATACTGGTTGGCAAAGAACTATGCAAAGTACCTAAGTGTTTATTATCTCATCTTATAACTGCACTGAAAAAACAAACTTGCAAACAAACTCGTCTTCTTAACGACTGATTGAAATTGAAATAAATATCGAGATTTATTCAACATTTGTGTTTGAGTGAATCACACGAATTTTTAATCCACCCACCTATACCCGCATCGGTATATAATCGTCATTCGTTCGTGAACTCAATTTCTACGATTATAAAAAAGATAAAATTCGTCCCAATCGGAAGTGAAATGTGCGCTTTAACTTAAAGAATACACACAGTATTGTTCACATTCTTATCAAAAGAAATCTTTTATCAAGTTAAAAGGCCTCAAAGATTAAATGTGACTAATTTCTTATCGACAACATCTCATTAATAATATCTATACTACATGTTTTTATTACAGTTATCTTGGAAACACAGAAAACGAGGAGTTTGTCCAGAAATTAAAATGATCAACCACGTTGGCACATGTATGAAATATCAAATTGAAACTTATAGAACCATTTTTTATGCAAGATTATCATCCGGAAACAAAGTAACTTGATTCAGAACCATAAGTTGATTGCTGCAAAAACAGACTATCTTATAAGATGTTGAAATACTAAGTATTAAATAACACAATTTTCCAAATCCTTTCAACGTTCCTTAGAATCGTTTATGAAACAGTGAAGTCTTGAATAACATTCACCTGAGAAAGTGCTCTAACCTTCCTAGCTACATACTTCAAGAAACAACTGGTAAGAAACGGAGAAAGTGGACAAAAAGTGGAGGATAAGAGTGAAAAAAAGTGTCATTATTTCCTAGTTACTCCTAATAATAATCAGATTTAGTTTATACACCTGAATAATGTTTAAAGAGTACACAGACTTGTACGATACGACTTGATAAAATAATCCAAGAAACGCGTTAATAATCCAACGTTATATGTATAGTATACATACTAAAATCTATTGCTTAACAATAATTACATCATTACACAGCATAACTATTGCCAGCGTACTTTTTTCAGTTACCGAAGAAAACTATTAGGTGTTAGTTCCTATACCCTCGGGGAAGATCCATTATAATGATATTATTGTGTCTTCTTCGGGCCTTGAGGCCTAATCGTTCATTTCTCACGTAGCTTTAGCAACCCGTTTGGCTTGCTATCGACTCTTGTGTCGTGTTAAAGCGCGTATCTGAAGGCGTTGCAACATCAAAAGTACTTGTACAACAGTGGGACTATAGAATGCAAACGTAGTCGACAGGAGGCAATAGGAGGTGCACCACCGCAGGATGACTTTACCGCGATAATACGAAGAATCCTCTTAGCGAAGGACAACCTCTGTCATCGAAAGACAATGCGTCGTACAGATTTATGTATGCATGTTCAATGTTCATTGTACATACCTCTATAGTCGACCTACTCAGTTCCTACCTTGAGTATCTACCTACTATTGGATATTAGTCTCCAAGTGAAAAACTTGAAAAAATTAATAAGCTTTTTAAGCTGTCATGTGCAAAAAACACTCTATGATTGTCACAACCACAGAAATAATAAAATATGGTAGACTATTAATTTGTCTACAACCACAAATTGTATTTGTACCATATTTTACTGTAATATTTCTGTGGTTGCGACAAACATAGCAGTTTTTTTCCTACAAGGTCGATTTTTGCCTCAAGATTTTATTGCTCTGAAAGGAGCAATTATGAGAAGTCAGATGTTGAATAAAACAGGTATAATTGCATATTTTAAGTAAAACAATTGAAAGCCAAGACCAGATATGCACTGGGCGTCGGCTAACTCGAAAGTAAAGTTCAGGAAGTTCAAGATACTATAAGATATGATGCATAATGCAGGAGAATACGTGGCTTGTAAAGTGATATCAATTTTAATAGAAGTCAATAATTTAAAACTTAGATCTTGCCACCAATCATATCCTGAAAGTGACGTAAAGAGTGAATCACTTTCTGTGAATTTGTGCCGTAGACTTTAACAAGATCGGAAGACAAAATGAATTACCAAGTTAGTTCCTGCACGCTCTAGATTCTGGATTCATTCATCCGTAGAAACGAGAAATCATGTCCTGACACCGAAAAGCACGTGAATAACGGAAACCTAACGGTGCATAAATTAATTATAATGCAGATATTAAAAATTCAATTAAGGCCTGAGTGTAATATTTTTCTCCAAGAATCAAATTGATGTTGGTCTTTCTTTAGATTGAAATATTATCAGTGTAAAAATTATAATATTAGAAAATTAGAAATTGAAAGCTTATCATTATTAATCAATTTGACTAGAATTAAGGAAAAAAAAATTTACCTTCAATCTAAGTCAATCAAATTTCAATTCAGAATTCAAATTGAAGTTTAAAATTTTCCTTAAGGGCATGAGTTACTTACCATATGAGCAAGTTTTTAAACCCGGTTTTTTTTCTACAATTTTTACATTCTCAAGAAAATTTTAGTCAACATTCGTCCGTGTTCACGTTCTTGACGGATGTTAACTATAATTTTTTTGAAAATGTAAAAATTGTAAAAAAAAACCGGGTTTAAAAACTTGCTCGTATGGTAAGTAACACATGCCCTTAATATCCACAATATGAACTTTGTCGTGCAATTTAAAAAAAAAACCATAAAAAATTAAACAAATTCTTCACAAAATATAAGTTTTTTGAATGGAAAACATTTAAAAAGAGTTCGAGGTAAATTCTGAAGAAATTAAAATTATTTCATTCAAAGAATGTGACGGGACTTCAAAATATTTCAAAAAGACTTTAAGTAATTTTAAGGAAGTTTAAAGGATTTTAGATGAATTTTAATGATTTGAAGGATTTTTAAGAGCATGTGATACTTTTCCATAAAAGCAAATTAGTTATATCAATTATACATTCATAATAATAAATATTTTTAGCTAAAGAGTCAATAAACCTTCGTCTATATTTAGTCTATATTATATTAACCTTCGACTCTTATTTACTAAAAATATTTATTACAATGAATTTATAATTGGTATAACTAATTTGCTCTTATGGTAAAGTATCACATGTCCTTAAGGTATTTAACAGAATTTCAAATAGTTTTTAATAATTTTAAAGAACTTCTCGAGATTTAAAAAGACTTTAAAGAATGTCTTGATATATTAAGGGCCGATTCCACCATCTGTGATTAAATTTTAATCCTTGATTAACTTAAGTTAATCAATATTTTTCGTACGCAAATCAAGGATTTAATCAAGAATTAAAATTTAACCACAGTTGGTGGAATAGGCCCTAAGTGATTTTAAGGTATTTTAAAGTATTTTAATAGTATTCATGAATGTTTTAAGATTTTCAAGAGATCTCAGATAAGATTTCAATGAACCCATTTATAATGAACATTTATAATGATTCTAAAGAATTTGAAGCAATTTAAAGTAATTTAAAAAGATTTCGAAGTATTTGAAAGCATTTCAAAATATTTAAAAAGTTCCTGAGAGATTTTAAGAATTTTTCAAGTTATTTTTAAATGTTGTTAAAGAATTGGAAGCGATTTAAAAAAGAAATTTCAGAGGATTTCAAAGATTTAAAAATCTTTTTGTTGCTTCTAATGAATTTCAACGAATTGGAAAAAATTACAAGTAATTTTGAAAAGGAGACAAATTTCTAAAAATAGGTAAAAGAAGGTGAAAAAATTCAAAAGAAGTGTAAAAGGTGAATAGATAACGACTCGTGATGACAGAAATTTGTTGATTATTATTACCGAGAAAGAGTTTTGCAACCAACAAAAAAATCGGTAAGTGCCTGGGAATTTAAAATAGAAAACTTGAACTTCCCACATTCTCTCAAAGCAAGGAAAATAGGGTGATTTTTCACGAAAATAGGCGAATAATTATCAACAAAAAAGATAAATTTAAAAGAATTTGATAAAATTCTTGAATTTTCTTATGGAGGTTCATTGATTAAGTCCATATTGAAATGAAAAACCAGAAAAAGGTAAAAAAAAAAGGGGGATTTTTCTTGAAAAAAAGAAAACCCGAGAAAGTGACCTTGAAAGATTACTGTGTTACTTTAAGTAACTTGTAATTTATAGTCGTTCTAAATATAAGACTGTCAATCAAACTCTATCGCTCTGATATACAGTACCAGGCATGAGTTAAAAATAAACTACATATTCAAATTATTTTACAGAGTGATCCTGATTTTACTGACTTTATCCAAACAAACTGAAATATCAAATTTTACTTTCTGGGAACAGACGAGATAATGTGTAACTCAATACACACAGCAGTAATCTGCTTGCTATTACGCAGAGCAACGCCCATACTGGTAATGTATTGCGAGTGGATGCGAGCCAAAGCCTGACTTTTTCTTTTTCTTGTCTTCGAGATCAGCGAAAGAATACGATTGGACATGTGAATGTCCCTTGTCGCCCAGGTACGCAGTTCCAGACAGTATTTACTGTATTTACTACGTATTTAAATGCCGAGAGTTAACACCCTCTCACGACTCACGGCCAAGAATAATATACGGCCTGTTACCGTGCACAGTAGACAGATAAAAAAAAATTAGATGGATTCAATTTATGAAGTTCAGAAATTTTGACAATATTATAAAATATTAGGATCTCTGCGCTTATGGTTAAAGAATTTCTCGTCAATAAAAAAAATCCCCTGTTCTGAATTGCCCGAATTTATTAGGAGACATGAGTCTTCCTAATAAAAAAGTTATACTAAGTTATTTATTATAATACTTTATATAAATTATAATAGAACTTTTAGTTCGAGGAAATGTGGATGTATATTCAACCAATCGATTATATTAGTCGGAACATTTAGCCATTCCTTTCAGTGCAAACATATCAAGGCTGTTTTCAAGGCCCATAGGCTCGCTGTAAACATTTGCTTCGCGCAAATATTAATTCTTCTTTCAAAAGTGTGCGACTTTATGGTAATGTTACGCCTTTTGAAAAAAAAATTAAGAAGGGATGCTATGCATGACTAGAATTTAAAAACTTATTCCTCTCCATATTTAACCATCTTCCCAACGCAAAATTGAACAAAACTCAGAAAATCTAAACGAAAATTTAATTTCTCTCACAGTTTTTTGAAACTGTTATTTTTAAATTACCGTATACTTGATGTTTGGTGGGATGGCGACTATAATATACTTGGAACGAAAATTACCTAATAATCTGATATCTATTAATAGGTTGAACCTCAATATAGGAAAACCAATATAGGAAAAGACCGGGTAAATAATAGAGGTAATGATCATCTGATGCTTTATTGTGCATCCAGACCAATTATTTTTAATTCCCCAGGCGACTTATATTATATGCTATAGAGTTGCTGAGATAATTATATATGTATTAATTGATGGCTAATTAGTTTTTGTTAAAAATTTACGGTATTTTTGGATAACTGTTTCTAGCCGAAGAGAGTGAGGTTTATTAACAGTAGCTGCACCATAAGTGCCTGTTATAACGGAAAAAAAGTGGAATTTAAACGGTGGGCTAGGCCAAAGATGTGCATTGTGCAAGCGAGATCATTTATAATAAATAGATTATCTATTTAGAAAATATTTCACACTATTTATGTGTTCGAGAGCCGAATAGTTGACGGCAAAGCAATTATAGATATTTGATCAGATATTGCTTGGTTGGGTTTCATGGCCTACATTCAGGGAAACATACTCGCTGTTGAACGCGAAAAATACTTGAATTATGTACGGCCATAAAGACAAGCCTAACACCCTGAATGAATTGAATCGTTCTCCCTTCACGCCTCTATGACTGGAAGCGACATCTCGAAAATCGCTCATACTTTCTTGCACAAGCCTACTTAGTCGAATATTATCTTGATTATCTAGCAATTTCATAACATGTGATGGCAATCTTACAGAGTAATAGAAATGCCAACGTCCGTGAAACTATTAACAATAACGGACGTTTACTGTCATCCTGAGTGAAACGAAACATTAAAAAAGTATTAAAAGAAGAATATGAAAACTTTACAAGAGGCTTTATATCTTGAAAATTCAAGTACTTATTTGCCGCTCTTACAGAAAGATACGCAACGAGACACCACTTAGTTTCACTTTGTATTGTACTTTCAGATTATGTAAAATAAATAAGATGATCAAGCCAAATTCTCCTTAAATTAAGGGCATGTATTACTTACCCGATCCCTACCTTACCGACATTTTTTTCTCTGTAACGCTACGTCTACATTTATAAAGATATCCAATTGAAAATTTGTACAATTAAAGAAAATATGCTAATGTATGTTTGTCTGGTCTTCAATTTTTTTTTAATTTCAATATTTAGGACCAGACAAACGTACCTTAAGGCTTTAGCTTCAAATATAGAAATTTTCAATGTGGTATCTCAATAAATGTAAACGTAGCGTTACAGAGAAAAAAATGTCGGTAAGGTAGAGATCGGGTAAGTAATACATGCCCTTAAGACGAATTTCCAGGCTTTATAA
>UCOH01012610.1:13498-24391 GCA_900474275.1 Synergus japonicus
GTATGTTTGTCTGGTCTTCAATTTTTTTTTAATTTCAATATTTAGGACCAGACAAACGTACCTTAAGGCTTTAGCTTCAAATATAGAAATTTTCAATGTGGTATCTCAATAAATGTAAACGTAGCGTTACAGAGAAAAAAATGTCGGTAAGGTAGAGATCGGGTAAGTAATACATGCCCTTAAGACGAATTTCCAGGCTTTATAATGTACCAGAAGTTTTAAATATTCAAATGAAGGAAATACTTTTGCCTTATTCTATTTTATCCATAAATATTGTTGCAACTAACAATAAAAATAACAATAGGCAATTAAGTGAAAAACGAGGGGAAAGAAGGAATTTCCTTGAAAGCAGGAGAAAAAAGACGAATTTAAAAAAAAAACAGGAGAATTAGAGAAAGACTAAAAAGCGTATGTTTTGATTACCCAAACATATTATGTATTCTATGAGAAAGAGGATTTCTTCTAATCTCTGTATGAGTCTCAATGACTCATCTGAAATTCCTTCGAGAGCACTTATAGGTTCCTCGGAATGTATCCTAAGTTGTCCATGGGGAATCCGGAAGAATTTAAATTAATTGACTTCGAACCCTATAGGGAATTCCTAATAGAATTTCGTTTACTTTCGCATTATAACTAATAATCATTCAAACCAAATAGTCTGCATAGCTATGAAACATTGTTATAGAAAGATTCCAGAAGAAAAAGTGACAATACATACTTGACAATGTGTCTGAAATGAAATAAAGAATTCTGAAGAATGACGTTACAGATTACGTTCATCAGAAGTTACCTTCAATATTGTATAATAAGAACGTCAGAATGTATACAGGGAAATATAGAGCAAATATCGCGAACGTAATGGAAAGCGTAATTCAATTAACTAACTAGTGAGAATGAAAATTAAATTTCCAAGGAGTAGAAGGCCCTCTTTTGAATCTCAAAGACATTTTCGAAGGCAAGATGTCGATTTCCTTCCTATAAAGCTGAGAAAAAAATAACTTGAAATGGTTTAGATTTAGAAACCGTATAATCAACACCTTCCAGTTCCTGGGATTGAAATAATTAGTTATTTTCTAATTGTAATGGATACAACTCATTCCTGACGCCCAACCCATTACACAATCAAATTGTCTTTAAATAGGAAGAGCAAAGGATGGTAAAATCAACATGAATAGATGGAAAAGCGATAATGAAGCTTATTTCACAACGTTTATAGTTCAATGAATGGATATAATGTTCAATTACTGAGAGAAAGAGAAAAAAATGAAGAGAGAGACGTCCACCTACCCTTTACCCTCCTCCATCTTATTATTAACATATTAAGAAACATTAAAGATGCAGAGAAAAAAAGCTCATCACGTCAAGAATTGAGTTGTTTCAAAATACCACTCAAATTTCCACACGAATTTCTACGTAATATTGTCAACTGGAAATATTTTGCTTCCACTGAAACTAGTAAAGAATGTTATGATATTACTTTATGTTACTTTACTTTTTGCTTTGACTGCAAAACTTTCTGTCTGGCTTAGTCATAATAACCTACTCTCGCTGAGAACTATCTAACCAGTTTAATCACAGAATATCGCGACAGAATTCGTGTACATACACATATTCATCACTCAATCCCTAATTGCATAAAAATCGAAGTCGTCGTTTTATCAATGCTGAAAAACATAAATTCATGTTTAAATATCAATATTGTCAAATGCTACAAAAGTAAAACGAAAAAAGATCAACTTAATTTATCAGAGCAGAGTGACAAACTCTCAAAAAAGAACCGAGGCTATCAAAAATGCCACTTTTTTAAAATTAAAAATAGATCAATTTTCAAGGATTTAAATTTAAAACTGACGTTACGATTGAAAGCTGTAAATGCAATTTTCTGCAATTTCGTTTGCTCTTTGGCAGCACTATTCTTTTTTAATATTTAATGAAAATGTAAAATATTAAGAATAAATATCAGCTTATTGGAGCAGACTTACAGATAGTTGTGTTTTATCCGGAGCGATGGCTGTAATTTCAATGGACCGGGGTTCCGGGTGATTAGCTCTGTTCAGGAAAGCAGCGGGTACTTTGGCCACCATCGATAACCTTCTAGTCAATCTCTTCCCCAAATCGTTTCTCCGGCGAATTCGCACTCGAGGGCCGCTACCTTTGTAGTTTCCGAATTCCATTCCGCGAGATACTGCTGACAAATGCATCTTATCCACAAGGGCACATAGTAATCCTATCACTCTATAATCCACAAAAAACACAATCACTAGGAAGGCGCAATTTGTATGCGAAATCAGAAAAGATAAAGCAAAAAAAAATAAAATAAAACACTGAAACTGCTGAATCTTTCCCTTCAACAAGTTGCGTCTATCTGCACTGCACTCTCACCAATGATTCGACAATCGTCTGAAGTCGATAAAGCGATCGTATCACAGATAAAGTGGATAAAAGCAAATAATAGATAGAAAAGTAATTAAATCTATCAAATCACATCCGACAACCAGTTCCTATTGTTGCAGGACTCGTAAGGCTCATAAGTTGACGATCAGATTGCGGTTAGGATTCTGCGGTTAAGACTGCGGCACATCTTTGCACGATTTTGAAACGGTCAGAGTGAGAAACGATCTTGAGAAATCGGCTCTTGCTTTTGTTTTCTGCATGATTCGCGTATGCAGTATTATATACCGGAGGTTAAAATCGAGTTGAAGTCCTTGAGCTGCTTATTGCTTATGACGCTAATAATTACTATTCGGCGTCGGTTGAATGACAAAAGGGGATTGATCATTTTCGGAGTTTTCTTCGAATTTTCGACGGAATTTTCACTAGACCCACAGTATATTTATAAATACAAACACGCTGATCCCTGATTCGACACCGGGCGAGGAGCTACAAAGGCTACGACAGCTGTGAGAGCGAGAGGCCAACTGTGGATTGTGGAATATGTAAGTTAAGTTTGCCTCTTGCTGTCTGGAGCGAAAATGCGAACCGGTCAAACAGCGCCATCTGTGACAGTGTTGGTGTGTATCGATGCCTGGTTGCCAATTCGCAATATGTATTGGTATATATATACATATATATACTTTACTTGCATCATGAATATCGCGTCGCGTCCAACCAAACCCTATGTGTGTGTCTGTAATCTGCTATTCTGCTCTGTGTATATATGTATATGTCCCCTGTGCATTCTGTCTGTGCGTTGGTCGAAGCACGTGTGTGGACCAAACTACTGACAATTGTGGACCTACTGACAGTTCATATCCGTGTACGATTGCACGTCACCACGTGCATAGCACGTGTTTACATCTCTGGGGTGGTAACTTACTAAGTTGGTACTGCTAACTATCTGGTGAAGCCCTTTTGTAAACAATTCTCGCCTAATTAGTGAATGACAAGTATCTACGTATGTATTTATATTAATCTGTACTATCTGACTGTTTTTAACTTTTGCAAACACGCGATAATGTGCTCTTATCACTTTATCAATATGAATAAAAAGCATTTATGTACGCATAAGCGAATATCTTATTTTATCTGTTTGGATGAACCGAAACTCCTCCTTTTTCCCTAATTATAAACTTTAAAAACAAATTTCGGGTATTTTTTGAAAAAAAAATGAATAAAACGTCGAAAAATTAATAAGTTGATAACACAGTACTTGTTGTCATTAAAAAAGGTGAACATTGAATTCCGATTCAAGTCAATAAAATTTAAATTTAGAGCTAAAATTGATTAAAAATTTTTCTTAACGTCCGAAATATAAAGCTTTATCTTCAAAATTAGAAAAATATGCAAAATTTAACACATTCTTCACAAAAAGATAGTATTTCAAAACTGTTAGAGGTAAATTATTTTCAAGAAGTTAAACTCATTTTATTTAAAGTAATTTTAGATGATTTGAAGAAAATTGACGAGAAATTTAAGGAAATCCACAAATGACCCAGAATTATCATACAATTCCTATGCTAATCGTCGGAAAAGGGAAAGACTGTCGTGATTTTAAAAGCAATCTGATATTCAGTGCATATAAAGAAGTTGATTTAATTAACAGGATATGGATATTCTGAACATAAATGAATCCAATTAAATGTGGCCATAAACGAATAATGGTCTTTTCTTTCACGCCCGAGTAGGTCTATTACAGTGTGTTATACAAATCGACCTGTCCCGCATACTTAAGTACAAATTTGCGTCTGTTCTGACTGACCCTCTTCATGTATTCAAACAACTTAGGAATCACATCACGGAAATATTTTACTTTTATTCTTTTCTACATTTTATTTTTCTTTTCTTAAATTTTAGACAGCTTTAAAAAAACACTTGTGAGTTTTTTGCTACTTTTTAATCAAATATTAGACTTTAATTAAAACTCAATAAGTACTTCGAATTTCACATAAAAATGTTACATAAATATTTAAATCTTCTATAAACTTTACTACAGTTTAAAGAGCTGTGAAGAGGCCATTTATGCTTTTCAAAAAATAATCCAGGATAAACTCTACTGAAATACATGCAAATTTTTAATGCTTTAATAAAATATTTAATAAAATTTGTCCGGTTATTTACATAAATAATAATTGTGTCCGTATTCTGCTAATCAACTGAGAAGTGATTAGTTCATCTATTTATTTTTATGGTCGTTCTAAATTGTTATTTTTATTTATATTATACTTAGACCACGCTCACAGAATTTCGTCACTTATTCGATTGAATTAATTCAAGTTATATGGAAGAAGAAAAGGAAGAAGAAGGGAAATATTATTTAAAAGGCGAATTCAAAGTAAAGAAATAGAGGAAAACTTTTGAAGACGAAATAATGTGGATCGTGAATTCTAATACATGTAAATCTTTTTTTTTAATTTTTCTACATAGAAATTGTAAAATATTTGCATATTTCAATCAGAATTGTGTAGCAATATTTTCAGGATTTATAAAGAAGATAGTGATTTAGAGAAGTAATAAATCTAGAGTCTGTGGACACTTTAGACAATAGACAGGAGTCAGGTGGGGTTTTCCTCATTATAATTAGATTTGTCGGCACCAAGTTATGGTCAAATATTTGTTTAGAGCAAGCTCAAGAAAATCGGGATTTGTAAAATTTAGAAAGTCGACAATTACAATGACCACATTTAAGAGGTAATAGAGGGTAATAAATCTAAATATTAGGAACATTCCGAATGACAATAGGCAGCTTGGTATTTTCAAGAAGAGGGTCCGAATACCCTCAACATTTAATACACCAGGTGCAAGTACATTGTAAGACCCAAGACTTTATATCCTATAATCTTTACCATAATTTCCCTTTACCTTTTTATAGCCTGTTTAAAAGTGAAAATCGAAAAAATTCTTGCAACAATAAAATGAGATACACAACTTTTGTTTAAAACATTTAAATTACCAATAGGTAAGATTTTCCCCCTTTTATTCGTATTTTTCCTTCAATACAGCTTGCATTAAGGGCGTTGGACCCAAGTTCAAGCTCCAAATTCCATTCTTTATTTTACTCGACGAAAATTATAGATAAATATTTTTTCGCTCTGTAGCGCTAATCTTTTTTCAAATATAAGACTGCAGACAGAGCAAAAAAATATTTAATTTATATGCTTTTTTCATAAAACGAAGAATTCAAAATCTAACGTTAAAATTGAATATTTTCATTTTACTTAAAAACTATTTGAATTAAATATATTTTGGCTATGTACGCATAATTCTAGTTAAAAATTAATTAATTCTACAGAGGGAAAACATTTCAAATTTAAGATTTGTTGAGTAAAATGAAGAAATCGAACTTTTAGATTAGAATTTGGCTCCAACACCTTTAATAGAATCAAATAAGTGACGAAAATCGGTCAGCGTTGTCCAAGTATAATCTTTGACGCGCTCAGGTATTTAATTTAAATACTAAAAAATTAATATTATTTTAATTTAACATATAAATAAAAATATCAATTTAGAACTACCGCTATAAAAATAAATAGATGAGCAAATCACTTTTCACTCTATCAACAGAATAGGGGCACAATTATTATTTATGTCAATAGCTGAACAAATTTTATTAAATAAATTCGTCCGGCCATTGAAATTTTACTGAAGCCGGATAAATTTTTGAGTAAATTGCGAAATTGGAATTTTGAGGTTAACCCCACGGCCTTGAAAAAATGGAATTTTCATATTTCTGGAGCTTTTATTAATTTTGATTTCTTTCTTTCGACTGTGATCCCTATGCATTCTGAAAAAATGATAACCTGTCTCCTTGTCAGTTCGAACATTTGAACAGTTGAAACCATCCGACGAGAATTATGATTAGATGCAAGAAGAAACACGAAATTTACTCACCGTCAGATGCCTATCCGTTATTTCGTCAAAATGATGGCGGCATTGTCTTTTCAAGCAGCTTCGCTAGGTTCTAGAGATTCATTTTAATAAATCAGAGACTTATGCAGGAACCACTTTTCTCACAGCATATCTTCTGACTTCTAACTCCGTGCTGTCTACTTATCTCGCATCCCGTCGTCAGACGTCATAGAGGGATGTAGGGATGATGGATCTTCGATGTATTTTGTTACCTGAGCCTCGGATTCGACATTATAATATATACATTAATCTGAAAGAAATTTTTCACATTTTTCTAAAATAAAAGAGTCATTATTATGTACACGCATTACAATAATTTTTATATTGTTGAATTTCATTCAAATTATATAGATAAGAGCGCATAAAATTGTTTTAGTACCTACCCTCATAATCGTTACAATTACAATTACGAAAAGAACAAAGAGGAAATAAAATGACCGTTTTATTAGAAAAGAATTCGCGCATTTGAAATAGTTATATTTTTGACCATTTGAGGCGCTGCAATCGACAAAAATAAATGTCAGCTGATCATGGCGGACGTGAGGAATTGCAACTTGACGTCTGAATAGTTTTATTTTGTTTGTTTATGTTTCGAACATTGTAAATAGTTAATTAGTATTACCAAATGTTACAAAAAAAAAGTGTTGTAATTTCTGCGCATTATTTTAATTGAGAAAAGAATCGTGCACGAAGTCTATTCCAAGAAAGTGTTTACATCCACAGATGAATTATCAACAAATGTAGACGGCTTCGATAGTTATTATGGATAAATTAAAATTACTAAGCAAATCCGTTTTCGCCAGGCGGCTTTTAGCAGGAAGGACAAATTCTATTTGCTTATGTTCAAAGTAAGTCTTAATGTCAGTCTCTTCGTATTAACTGGTATTAATTTGTAGACCGGCTGAAACTTTGATCAATTTATAAAAATTAGGCGAATAATGTAGATTATTATTCCGGTTTTGTGTAACTTCTATTTTTTGTTTCAGAAGTTTGGATAAGCAATTTCAGCACATCCACACAGAATGCCGAAGTCTGGAGACAAAATTCCTCTGCAACCTCCGTAAGGATCAACCGAGTTTTTCCTACATTCAAAAACGATCAATGTTTATCCAAACGCAAGATACTCCAAATCCAAATAGTTTGAAGTTTGTACCTGGTGTTCCTGTTCTGGAAAAAGGACAAACAAAAGATTTTCCAACAGTTGCTGACGCAAATTGTTCCCAACTTGCAAAAATGCTTTTTCGAATTGAAGGAGTTAAAGCCGTATTTTTCGGTGCGGATTTTATTACTGTAACCAAACTCGATGAAGACGTTGATTGGAATATATTGAAGCCAGAAATATTTGCTACTATCATGGACTTTTTTGCAAGTGGTCTACCTGTACTTACTGATGAGCAACCGACTTCAAGTACTCGTGAGTTGTTATGCAGCTTTCTATGTTTACGATAAAGTTAAAATATTACCAATTTTACGTTTATTAAAATATAATTTTTACAGAAATCAGTGAAGACGATGATGAAATCGTACAGATGATAAAGGAATTACTTGATACCCGGATTCGGCCTACAGTTCAAGAAGATGGCGGAGATATTGTTTTTGTGGTAAATATTTTCAAATAATGTAAGAAACTTTTTTAGTTCAAAATTTGCAAAACAAATTTACTTTAAATTTCAGGGCTTTGAAGAGGGCATCGTTAAACTTAAAATGCAAGGTTCATGTACGAGTTGCCCTAGTTCTGTGGTGACACTCAGAAAAGGCGTGCAGAATATGATGCAATTTTACATACCTGAAGTTTTAGGTGTTATACAGGTGGAAGATGAAGTTGACAAAATTGCAAAAGTAGAATTCGAGAAACTTGAAAATAAAATTTCAGAAGTTTCCACTACTGCAAAGGATAAATAATAAACTGAATAATTTACTGGAAGAATACTGTTCAGTGAAATTTTGCATTAGTTGTATATTTATGAATGATATATATTAGAGAAAATATAATTTATATTATATCAAAATGTATGTTTTGTTTTTATATACCGATAAAACTTTAGCTACTCTAATATTTTTTCAGAATAAATTAAATCACTAATTAATAGGTTGAGAACCGTTTAAGATCTACTAATACTCTTTTTTTGTTAGTTAAATTAATTAATGATTTTTCTTGGAATTTAAAAAAATTTTATTAATAAAAGTAACTTAAGAATAAACTTAAAATAAAGTTGTGCTAGTCTCACAAATTGGGTTTTCAGTCTGAAGACATGTTTATTTTTGCAATTTTATACAAAATTTATCTATCTCGTAGATACAGACACTTGCCATACTCTGATGGTGTTGTCAGAGTAACCGGCAAAGAGGGTTTGTCCATCAGTAGACCAGGCTAGAGACAAGCACTGAGGAGGTTCAGCCTTGCTTGTAGCAGAGACGATCTCTGGTTTAAGCTCTTCGACCATTTCCTTACTTTCAAGATCCCAGATCTTAATGTAGGGTCCGAAGGCTGCGCACAACCAGTATCGGTTGGGGCTGAAGCACAAGGCAGTAATGATGTCATTATGGTCCAAAGTGTGCAAGTGCTTTCCATCGTTCAAGTCCCACAACATAGCTTTGCAGTCCTGTAATAAGAAGACAATTAGATTTATGTTTAAGTTTTAAAGTTGGAACTCGGAAGAAAATAATTTTCTTCAGTCCCATATCCGCAAGCACTCATAGAGTTCATGTTTGATTGAAAAGTTTCATCATATGAATTGATAGTACAGAGAATCAAAAACAATATCCTTATAAAAGTGAATTATTGCAAATTCATTACCTTGCCACCAGATGCGCAGAGGGAACCATCTGGAGATACGGTAACAGTGTTCAGATAACCAGAGTGACCATTGTGATTGATCTTCAATCTACAGTTGGTCAGATTCCATACCTGCAAAAAATGATTGGTTACTTTAGAAAATTCAAGAGATTAAAAAAATTGTAGTTTAGACTTTATTAACGTCAGTCCCATATCCGCAAGCACTCATAGAGTTCATGTTTGATTGAAAAGTTTCATCATATGAATTGATAGTACAGAGAATCAAAAACAATATCCTTATAAAAGTGAATTATTGCAAATTCATTACCTTGCCACCAGATGCGCAGAGGGAACCATCTGGAGATACGGTAACAGTGTTCAGATAACCAGAGTGACCATTGTGATTGATCTTCAATCTACAGTTGGTCAGATTCCATACCTGCAAAAAATGATTGGTTACTTTAGAAAATTCAAGAGATTAAAAAAATTGTAGTTTAGACTTTATTAACGTCAGTCCCATATCCGCAAGCACTCATAGAGTTCATGTTTGATTGAAAAGTTTCATCATATGAATTGATAGTACAGAGAATCAAAAACAATATCCTTATAAAAGTGAATTATTGCAAATTCATTACCTTGCCACCAGATGCGCAGAGGGAACCATCTGGAGATACGGTAACAGTGTTCAGATAACCAGAGTGACCATTGTGATTGATCTTCAATCTACAGTTGGTCAGATTCCATACCTGCAAAAAATGATTGGTTACTTTAGAAAATTCAAGAGATTAAAAAAATTGTAGTTTAGACTTTATTAACGTCAGTCCCATATCCGCAAGCACTCATAGAGTTCATGTTTGATTGAAAAGTTTCATCATATGAATTGATAGTACAGAGAATCAAAAACAATATCCTTATAAAAGTGAATTATTGCAAATTCATTACCTTGCCACCAGATGCGCAGAGGGAACCATCTGGAGATACGGTAACAGTGTTCAGATAACCAGAGTGACCATTGTGATTGATCTTCAATCTACAGTTGGTCAGATTCCATACCTGCAAAAAATGATTGGTTACTTTAGAAAATTCAAGAGATTAAAAAAATTGTAGTTTAGACTTTATTAACGTCAGTCCCATATCCGCAAGCACTCATAGAGTTCATGTTTGATTGAAAAGTTTCATCATATGAATTGATAGTACAGAGAATCAAAAACAATATCCTTATAAAAGTGAATTATTGCAAATTCATTACCTTGCCACCAGATGCGCAGAGGGAACCATCTGGAGATACGGTAACAGTGTTCAGATAACCAGAGTGACCATTGTGATTGATCTTCAATCTACAGTTGGTCAGATTCCATACCTGCAAAAAATGATTGGTTACTTTAGAAAATTCAAGAGATTAAAAAAATTGTAGTTTAGACTTTATTAACGTCAGTCCCATATCCGCAAGCACTCATAGAGTTCATGTTTGATTGAAAAGTTTCATCATATGAATTGATAGTACAGAGAATCAAAAACAATATCCTTATAAAAGTGAATTATTGCAAATTCATTACCTTGCCACCAGATGCGCAGAGGGAACCATCTGGAGATACGGTAACAGTGTTCAGATAACCAGAGTGACCATTGTGATTGATCTTCAATCTACAGTTGGTCAGATTCCATACCTGCAAAAAATGATTGGTTACTTTAGAAAATTCAAGAGATTAAAAAAATTGTAGTTTAGACTTTATTAACGTCAGTCCCATATCCGCAAGCACTCATAGAGTTCA
>UCOH01012611.1:0-112073 GCA_900474275.1 Synergus japonicus
TCTTCATCCTAATATTACACTCGTGTTCCTTCGTATTTCTGGAATTGGATCGGTAGAGACGGGACGCCGGTATACGCCTCGAGGGTGACGTGCTTCTCCCAACTTCAGTCTCGCGAGATCCACCTCACATCTCGCACATTCGAAACGAAAACGAATTCGGACGTGTTTTGTGCACCGGATAAATCCTCATCGAGAAAAACAGATCTCAATCCATTCATCTGAAAACACATGTCTTAAACGCTCAATTTTTTTCAATTCCCGCTCAAAACTCGTAAGTCTTGGTCCAGGCATCGCATCGAATCATCGGAGAAGAAGAATTGACCTTTCAATTCTTGTCTGGAAACTTTTTTGAAGAACTCATCAATTGAAATGAGATTGATTTGAAGAAGAATACTTTTATTAATACTTTTATTAATACTTTCATTAATACTTTTATTAATACTAATATTAATACTGCAGTTTCCCTATAATACTTTTCATCTCATCCATCTTTATCCTCATTTTATTTCTATTTCAACAATCTTTACGTAACTTTCCCTGATCTTTAATTTCCTGATATAGAGTATTCTTCTCAATTTTCGGTTAAAATCCAATAGAAACATTGAAGATTCTTGTTTATTTCGAAAAATTTAAACCTGTTTCTCTCGATGTATGGAAGACTTGCCTATGTGTTCAAGATTGCGGGAAAAATACTTAAATTCGAGATTTAAAACCGAAAATCGTATTTTGGATTATCGTGTTAAGGATTTTACCTGCTTGGATTGAAGTTTCTGCAGTTTCATCAGCCTCGACGATAATTATCGTCGAGATGGACGGTGACGACGACGAGAAAACAACGAGTCGGGCGTTTGACTTTATGCACTTTTTGGATTAACGAAACTTCAGATAAAAGATAGAAAAGAGGAGAAGAAAGAAGGAAAAGAAAATAAGAAGAAATAAAGAAAAGATAAGAAGAAATAAAGAAAGGAAAAGAAAAATAAAGAAAAGAAAAGAAGAAATAAAGAAAAGTAAAGAAGAAATAAAGAAAAGAAAATTCGTATTTTGTTAGAATATTTTGGAAAAATAATCGTCTAGCTTCAAGGATCTCAACTACATGCGTCGTTATAAATAAACCTTGGTGAGACACGATTCACCCGAGCATTCCTCAAAGAAGAATTTCTCACCGCAAAGTCGAGGCGCGTTTCTTGGACGTTTTTTTTCATTGATTAAATAAAGCAAAGTGTGATTTAAGTGAGTGGTGATCTTGAGCGAAGAGAAAATGGCGACCACGGAGGTTTTTCAAGATTGGGAGTCGCCCCACGATATCACGTCAATGACGAGAACAACCACGAGGAAGACAACCACGACTACCACTAAAAGAAGATATGATCCAAACGCGAGTAATGAGGAAAATAGGAACGACGACTGGCTTGATGATAAGAGAAATGATGGGGTGAGGATGATTTTTGTGATTTAGGGGGAAAAAGTGATTTGGGAACAACTATTTTTAAACCAATTGGTAATTGGTTTAAAAATAGTTGATTTATACTGAGAAAATTGTTTGGTTCGGACAACAAATCGTTTTGTTGCTGTAGAAGCAACAAAAATTGTTTGGTTGTGCCAACCAAATGGTTCTTTTAACAAACCTCTTGTTGAACCAAGAGAATTCGTTTAAACCAACAAAATCTCAGTTTTGGTTGAACTAACAAAACTTTGGTTGGTTCAACATAAATTCGTTTGGCAGAACCAACAATTTTTGTTGCTTCTATATCTACAAAAAGTTTTGTTGTCCGAACCAAACAATTTCCTCAGTGTAGGAACAATTGATTTGGTAGCAATTGATTTAGTTATAGCTACTGATTTGGGAACAGTTGATTTGGGAAGAATTTATTTAGGAAAAGTTGATTGAGGACATGTGGATATGATTAAAAATAATTGAATTTGAAATACAGAAGCTGTTGATGGACCTTTGAGATGGTCCTAGTTATTTTTTTTGCTCCCGACAACATATTTTGTGCAATCTCATGATTCATCGACTCGTATAGTCTGCTCTCAAAAGCGGAGGTTGAATTACGTAGTTTCCAATTTATTTGCCGTGCCAAAAGTTTTTCTCTCGAAATCAGCCTTTCCGTGTCGTGTACACAATCTTCAATCTTCTACTATTTGCACCTCGTTGGCTCGAGAATTTCCTCTTTTGTACGCAGAGGAAAATGCGATGTCGTCGAGCGATTATTGTAACTGTCTTGTTGATGAGAATCATTGCTAGGCAATAAACTTATCAACATCAATTGTTATAATGAATAACAGTAAAGTAGATGCTTATTTTGAAAATCATTCTTACTAATTGGACACCTTTTGATATTAGATAAACATCTGTTATTCTTTGTTCCGAAGTTTAGGAATCAATTATATCAATTTAGAAGTGAAATTTTGGAAATTATTCTTAATAATTGGACATCTTGATATTTGATAAACAAAGAATAGAAGATGCATCTTGTATTCTTTGTTCAGAAGTTCAGGAATCAATTATCCATATCATTATTTTCAGTGAAATGAAAGGGGAAAACAATTAATTGTTTTGGGAGAAATAATCTAGGGGGTCGTTTGATAAGTTTGTTTATTTTCAAGCATCTTGTCGGGAAAACATTACATTCAGTTCAACAGCACTTCATTCAATAGAACATAGTCTTGAACGAAGTATTTCGTTGAAGGAGAAATCGCATCACTCCCAACTAAATATTCATGTATGACGACCCTGGAGTATATTTCTGGCAACACGTGTGCTTGAAAATTGAAATGCTGGTTCTTTCGGTTTTTAGCATTTTTAGATTGAATCATTTATAGATCAAACATTTTTTAATTAATAGTATGTATTAATATTAAAATTAAAACTCTGGGTGTTTGTTAGCATGTTATTTTGTATAAAAAAGAATATTTAATTCTCATCAGTTCCTTGAGTGTCAAATTGACACTCTGAGGTAAAGTTTAAAGATTGTTTAAATTTATTTCATGTGGGATCAATGAGGAAATATTAATAGAATTATTTGTGAGGTAAAGTTGAAAATAGTGTCAATTTGACACTAACAGTAAGAACTGATGAGAGTTAATATAATTGAGATTTAAATGGTAATTTTTTTTTATAAAGAAAGGGGTGAATTGGAAACAATTCTTTGAACGGTTTATTTTTAATAACAATGTCAGTTGATGACTGCATCTTTAATTAGAGATTTACTTTTATTTAAAAATTATATAGAAACACTTGAAATATCTTGAAATTTTATTAAATGTCTTGATATCTTTACAAAATATGAAGGGTTTTTAAAATTCTTTAACAGTTTTTAATATTATTTCAATTCTCTTGATATACTTAAAAATATTTGTAAATTACTTGAAATTGGAACTTTTCTCAATTATTTTGAAATTAGAAATTCCTTAAAATCACTAGAAATCTATTAAAACCCCTAGAAATACATACTTAACAAAATTTTTAATTACATGAAAATCAGGAAACTCGAAACTTCAGAATTATTTTGAAAATCTTTAAGAATTCTTTATAATTTCTAGAAGAATTCTTAAATTTTTTAATATGGTTTTGAAATTCCTTGATATACCTAAAAATATTTTTAAATTACTTGAAAATCTTGAAACTTTTCTCAATTCTTTTGAAATTACCTAGAAATTCCTTAAAATCACTGGAAATCTATTAAAATCCCTTGAAATACTTACCAAATAACATAATTTTTGAATTAAATGAAAATTCGGAAACTCTTCTGAATTATTTTGAAATTCTATAAAAATTCTTTAAAATTACTTAAAATCTCTTGAAATCGATTTAAATTCATTAAAATCACTTAAAATCCCTCAATATACTTATAAATATTATTTAAAAAAATATAACAGATATTTATAAATACTTTTAAATTCCTTAAAAATTATTTAAAAGTACTTGGAATCTATTAAAATCGCTTTATTCTCAAAAATGCTTAAAATCTCTTAAAATCTCTTTAAAATCCTTGAATTTGTTGGAGTTCTATTAAAATCCCTTAAAATACTTAAAAATGTTTTGAAATTAATGGAAAATCTTCAAACTATTAAAATTTTTTTTTAAGTTATTTAAAAATTCTTTAAAATTATTTGAAATTTCTTGAAATCGATTTAAATTCCTTAAAATCACTTGAAATCCCTCGATATACTTACAAATATTTTTAAATTAATATAAAATTTTGAAACTTTTTTGAATCCTTTGAAATTCCTTAAAAATTCCTTAAAAACATTTGGAATCTATTAAAATCGCTTTATATTTCTCAAAAATAATTGAAATCTCTTGAAATCGCTTTAAATTCCTTAAAATCACTTGAAATCTCTCGATATACTTACAATTATTTTTAAATTAATTGAAAATCTTGAAACTCTTCTGCATCCTTTGAAATTCCTTGAAAATTATTTGAAAGCTCTTGAAATCTATTAAAATCGCTTTATATTTCGCAAAATACTTAAAATCTCGAAAATCTTAAAACTCTCTTTATTTATTTTTTTTATTCCTTAAAAATTCTTTAAAATTACTTGAAATCTCTTGAAATCTTTTGAAATCGCTTTAAATTCCTTAAAATTGTTTGACACATTTTGAAATTCTGTAAGATGTCTTAATATCTCTAAAATCATTAATTAAAGATTAAATCTCATTTATACATTAAAAAAAATATTCTTGATATAAAATTCTCTTAATTGGTATATTTTTCTTTCATTGATGTGAATTCAAGTTTATAATATGCTGGGGTAGTTGGAGATAGTCGAAGGGCCATTGAACTGGGAAACCATATTGTGGTTTCCTGTGAGAAGTATTAGCGTCAGGTACTTCAAGTTCTTTCGCATTATAAAAACATACAATAATTGGATTATAAGTCCATTAAATTATAAGATTATAAGTTCCCTGTTTAAAACTTATATCAATTTTATTTTATTATAGTATAAGGCATACAATTTTAAAGCCCCCAAAAATTTTGGATCAATTTTCAAAAATCGTGGTTTCTTTTTTTTTTTACCTTTTTCCAACTGACTTAAAATATCATTTATAACATGAGAGAACTTTTGCTGATAAAAATACCCTTGGAAGAAATTGGCAAGACCAAGAAATCAAAGACAGAGAAATTACCTTAATTTACATTTGTTTTATTTTATCCAAAGAATTTAAACATATTTTACACATTTTATAATATACATTGTATATTATAATATTATACAAAATTTGTAGGCCATAATGTAGAGGAAATTTTCAAAAAATTTTCCAGGATTCTTGCCAAGGTCGACTCGCATGAATCGAGAAAAATAACGATAATAAATTTTTTTATGAGGTGCGTAGCAAAGAGTTACATTTTGTTACTTACATAAAATACGAAAAGTTGTGCCAAGAATATTCCAATTCTTCCGCACCATCAACTTTAATTCTATTTATCTGATCTGACGTTCGACGTGCGCAACATTTGCAACATTTGCCATGCACAAGTCAAGTTCATTGCCGTATCTAATTAACCATTCGCTCTGCTTCAAAGATTATTCTCAAATGTGTTTCAATGTAGAACTGCTCATTTAGTTCCAACTTGCATCTTTGCTGACTCAACATTGCTTGAATTTAATTTTTGAAATTCTTTGAAAATGTTTTACACATTTTGGAGGAAATTAATGTATACTTCTTGACTGACAGCAATTAATGACATTCGTCCCCTGCCATCTGGCACCACGTCAGAGGTAAAGTCGGAGTAGGTGAAGATTTCCGGTAAAGACGTTTCTTCAATGTCGAAGATAGTATCAAAACAAAATTCCGCAGGTGAAATTATCTGAGAGCCTTTGTGTCGCTTGATTGAACAAAGAGTTAAAATTTGGCATTTGACATTGTCAATTTGAAATACTGAAGTTCTTTGCTTTCTGAGAAGGATAAATATTATATTCGAGGATTTATTTTTGGAAAATGACAAAATGTTGATATTGATTTCTTCGCACAACTTCAGGTTTAGTTGAGTGAAGCACTTTCAATTTTGAGAGCTGCTATGGAAAAGATATCAAATCCAGCTGTCAATTTCGGAAATTTTTAGACAATATGTTTATTTATTGCTTTTCAACTATTTTGTTGTACTTAATCTCTTACTGGGAAGTTATTATTATTTTCCATTTGCTAGCATGCTTTAAAACTAGGAAAGCTTTAAAACTAGCAAAGATTTAAATCTAGGAAAGCTTTAAAACTAGGAAAGCTTTAAAACTAGGAAAGCTTTAAAATTAGCAAAGCTTTAAAATTAGCTAAGATTTAAAACCAGCAAAGCTTTAAAACTAGCATATCTTTAAAAAAAACTGATAGCTTTCATGCTTAGCAATCTTTCTTCATTTCCTATGCTTTTCATTGGATACATTTGAGGTGACAATAAAAATGACATTTCTGCGAAAACACTTGTGGATCAGGAATATTTTAAAGTTTAAATTATTTTGCTTATCACTGGATTATATATTTTTATTCTCAAGGTCAGTAGAAGCCTAAAAATACAGTGATGAATCGAACGGTCAAATCCGGAACAACTGAATTTTCGTGGGTATTTTTATTCGAGAAATACTTATTCCACGATTTGTGTCAGAAGAGTTGGGTCGACGTGATTTATAACACAATCAATCACTCCTTGAAAAATAAAGAATAAATTCTTTGAACTTTTTTTAATAATTGAAGAATCTTACATGAATCTGATGAATCTTACAACTGGTACAGTTTTAGGTAAAATTGGGTGGAATTGTACTTAGATTAGAAGTGAAATAGGATAAAGTAGTAAGTTAAGCATATGTTTGACATTTGCAGATGTATAGTTCGAAGAAAAGTCGTTATGGGGTCGGTAACACTGCATTTTGCTGATATAGGTTGAGTGTCGCATAAATAATTCAACATGTCAATCTTCTCTAAGTTTAGCAGAAACTAAAAGCCCATTTTATGAACCATTATTTGACTTTTGCTAGCCTGCGGTTTTAGGCGGCAAAGGGTAAAAAAACAATTTTTAATTAAAAATTCGCGAATTTTATTGCTGGGAAAATAGATATTATTAGAAAGAAATGCATTATTACATGTAATATTTATTTTTATAAGTTATAAGTGAAAAATTGGGTTTGATTTACGAGAATTT
Organism: Synergus japonicus; assembly: GCA_900474275.1. Taxonomy (NCBI): domain Eukaryota; kingdom Metazoa; phylum Arthropoda; class Insecta; order Hymenoptera; family Cynipidae; genus Synergus; species Synergus japonicus. The sequence goes on from UCOH01012611.1 coordinate 7,134, forward strand.
GAACTACATAAGCCAACCGGAAGATTTTATTATCGCTCGCGGTTAATGTCGGAGTATTATTCTTAAATGCAAAATTCCGGCACATTTCATCAGATTTAAAATTGATTTTTATATATTTTTCATAGCTCAGGAAAAGCGCATTAAGTGCAGAAAGTGACAAATTGGAGTCGACACTTGTAAGCGATAAATAATGTCCCTTGGTTTAAGTGTGAAGGTGGATAAAGATTTTGACAGATATGAGATAAGTGATTGGCTACTGCAGTTGGATATAAGATCTTGGCGGGCTTTTGTATAAACAAACTGAGTTTTGTAAAATACACGGAAATAAATGCTCAGAAATTTTAGGATGATTTACATCTTCAACCCATTTCACTAAGATGCTGCATCCGCTGTATCTATATTTTATTTTAGTATAAATTAACATTTATGGTAATTATGTTATTTTTCGCGAATTATATATACATTACAAAAGATTTGGTGGAATTTAAAAGGACTTTATGAAATTTTAAGATATTTTTAAGGATGTTTAGGAAATTCAAAGAATTTTAAGGGATTTTATTGTTCTTCGTGGATTTTTAAAAAGATTTCATGAGAGTTTTATGATTTTAAAGAGATTTTGTGGAATTTTAGAAAATTTTAAAAGATTTTTAGGGATTTTAAAGGACTTAGAAGTTTTTTATGGAATTATTAAGGATTTTAAGAAATTTGGAAGAGTTTTAAGAAATTTTAAGGAATTATAAATATTCTCAGAGTTTCTGATGATTTCAAGAGATTTTAAATAATTTTTAAAGATTTTGAAGAGGTTTCTGGGAATTTAAAGATATTACAAAAGATTTGTATGATATTTAAAAGATTTTGTGGAATTTATAAGGACTTCATGAAGTTTTAACGTTTTTAAGAAAGTTTGGAAACTTCAGAGAATTTTAAGAAATTTTGATTTTTTAAAGTGATTTGAAGGGATTTCAGCGTTCTTCATGTAATTTGAAAGGATTTCATAAGATTATTTATGATTTATGAAAGATTTTGTAGAATTTTAAGGAATTTCAAGAGTTTTTCAAAAAATTAAATAGATTACGTATTTTAAGGGATTGAACATTTTTTTTTCGTGGAGTTGTGAAGGATCTTATGAAGCTTGTAAAAATTTTATGAATTTTCGACATTTTTAACATAATTTTAAGGAATTTTAATATTTCTCATGGAATTAAAAAAAATTTCAAGTTATTTTTGATTTTTAAACAATTTTGCGAGATTTTTGTTTCTAAGAATTTTTTGTTTGGAGATTTTAATGCATTTTATGGAATTTTAAAGTTCCTTATTGAATTTTATAAATGATTTTACGTGATTCTTATGATTTGTAAAAAATTTCGTGAAATTGTGAAGGATTTTATGTAATTTTCATAGAATTTAAAGAATTTATGAGAGCTTATGTGATTTTAAATATTTTAATTGAATTTTGAGGAATTGAAAGATGTTTTTGGAAATTTCAAAAGATTTCAACGAATTTTAAGGGATTTTAAAGTTCTTTGTGTAATTTTCAAATATTTCAAGAGATTAAAAAAAAATTTGTGAAATTTTGAAGGATAATAGGAAATTTTAAGAGATTTTTAGGAATTTTAAAAGATTTTGAAGTTTTTTGTGGTATTTAAAGATTTTGAAATTTTCGTGAAATTGAAAGGATTTCAAGTTATTTGAAGGAATTTAAAAAGAAATAATGAAAAATTAAGAAATTTTATGAAATATTAACAAATTTGAAATAATTTCGTGGAATTTTAATACCTTTTTGAAAATTTCATTAAATTTGAAGAGATTTCCAAGGTTGTCGTGAATTTTAGAGATTTTTACGAATTTTCAGTTATTTGAAATGATTTTAAAATTTATTGTGAAATTTAAAAAAAATTCCATAATTTCTTGAAAAATTTTCACAATTCTTACAACTCCACAAATTGTTTACAGAATTCTAAGAAATTTTCATATTATTAAAAGACTTCATCGATTTTTAGCGAATTTCAGAAAATTTCATTGAGTTTCAAAAGATTTATTGATATTACACGAAATTGTTGAAAAACAATAGCATTATTATTCAAAATTTATTCGTAATTTTAAATATTTGTCTTATTTCTCTGAAAATCGGGAAAATTGAAACATTGAACCTTGCGGTCACTCTGAGCTTCATTTGAATTCAAGAAGTTATATTCGTTTTCCAAGATTATTGAAAAGGGAAATTTTATGTACATTATATTGAAATTTTAGAAAAAGGAAATTTTAATGATGAAAATCACGTAGAAAGGGAATTGTAGACATGTTACTCATTTCCGGTGATTAAGACAAAATCGTACAGGCTTTTTTACAAGTTGCTCATTTATATTCTAAACCCGTCAATTTATCTCATGATAAAAAAAAACATAATTTATACAGGTGGATAAACCTTTGCCAAGTGTACGTCTTTTCAAGTCAAGAATGATTTAATGTTATTGTGTTATTGTTTTGATCTAAGAAAAAAAGAGAAAAAGACTATAAATTTCTTTCATTCGAACATTTACATGTACACTTATTATATGAATGCATAAACTCATGGAAAAAAGTCCCTCCTGTTCAATTTGTTTTTCGTTATTTCTTATAACTCAAAAAAAGTTGTTATTGATGGAAACAACTTCTTATCATTTAATGGTCATAATTTAAATACCGGGATAAGGTTCTGATGAGAATATGCGACATTTTTATTCATCCGAGATCCTATTTACGGTCTGAGTTCGAAATATCAAGGCGTAGGTTGGCAAAGGTCAGTAGTTGTGGCTTTAAAAGTCAGGTCAGGAATAAACTTAATCCACAATTATATAATTATATGTTTTACAGAATAATACTTGTATTATACAAAGAATTATGTGATGCACTTACAATTAATAAAGCTAAATTCAAATAAATAAGCTAAAAATGCCTATAGACAATAAATTAAATCTTTTTTTCGTTAATAATTGTTAACTTTCAAGTATCATGCTTAAAAAGATTGCATAAATTACTTTCTTGATATTAATTTTGTCGGTATAAAAATTGAATAAAAAAATTTATCTTTTATAATGAACAATAAAAAGTGTTATCATAGATTGACACTTATTCCCATTTGAGTACGTGATCTTATCGCACTCAACGCGTATATGCTAGATTAATAATTAATGAATCACCTTTGTTTGTGTATTATGCTGGCAGTTGAAAGATAAATAATGAATCATTCTCATTTTCGAAATTTAGATTCATTTAACTTAGAAAAGAGTTCGAACAACATTATTTAATATCTCTAAAACACAAAAAGATGATTATTTGGTAATTAATCATTAATCATTAATCATTTTCATCAATCATTATCATTAATGATTTCTAAATAAAAATGAGCGGGTTAAACTCGATTAAGTATAACATTGTTAATGTTATTATTTTATTAAATGAAAATCCATATTAAAGTGAGTACCCGATTATTCATTGAATAATTTCAATTTCGCTTGAATTGATATCAAAAATGAAATGTATAGACTTCTCTGTATAATTGTTAATTCACCTGGCAAACAATTCACTAAACCGCGATAGTAATCCTAAGTTGATTCAATTACACATTCAGGATTAAAATAATTGCATTAGACTAACGTGTATCAACGGAAGCGTGAAATCCGACTGAGCTTGGCAATGATCTTGATTTGTCGATAATTTTACACACGATTTTGTGTAATACTGTATATTTTTAGATTCCGTTATCTCATTAATGGTCGTGTATTTTACTTTCCGGGATATTCGTGACTTTCGCTCCACTCGTCATCCGCTAATAATAGTTTTCGAATACTACTCTGCAGATCATAATTTACTGTATCTCACACTTGAATCTGAATAACATGTAATCTTTCAAACTAGGCAGTTTTTTACACATTTCATTTTTTACATTACGTTTTTTACATTATACATTTTTTACTTTATTATAGGTTCGGACTTCCTTAATAGTAAAAATATTCTGTAATTAATATAAAAAAAAAAATAGTCGGTCAAAACAGATAAGCCTTACACTGATTTATAGACTCTACTGTGAAAAATATTTTCGTGATTGGTCTTGATTGGACACTTGAAGCCAGGTCTTCTTTAATTGATTAGCGGAGGCGTTTAATCTAATCTTATCGTTAATTGCGACCTTGTTCACACGAATCGGATCGTTGGGTTAGTTTCCATCTTGAGAAGCGAATCTGTTCACGATACACTTTCGCGTCGAGTCCTCATTGCCCATTTTTCATGGGAATGTTCTAGCATTTGCTGAAATGCTTCTCGCTTTTTACTGTTTTGTTTTCATGCTCGAGAAATTCTTCAAATTTACGATACATGAAATTAGGTGTCATAAAATTGGGATCATTAAACTTTCTTTAGAGTTTATTCTTATGCATTTTTTTTTTGCTATTCTTGTGCATTTTTTTCTATTCTTGTGCATTCTTTGCTATTCTTCTGCATTTTTTGCTATTCTTCTGCATTTTTGCTATTCTTCTGCATTTTTTGCTGTTCTTATGCATTTTTTTGCTATTCTTCTGCATTTTTACTACTCTTCTGCATTTTTTCTACTCTTCTGCACTTTTACTCATTGTAATTTTAAAATTCTCAAATTTGCAAAGGATAATCAGGATAAACAAATATAAAGCATTTGAATAAAATTTAAGTAAATGATGACATGTCTTTTTACAGTCATCACATTATAATTTTTAATAATGATAATAATGACGCAAGAATAGGTCATGGAGATGAACATTTAACATGACACGAGTATTGTGAATTAGACGTGATCTCATAACGTATTTACTCTCCTCCGTCTGAAGGCCATTTGAACAATTGCCACTTTCTTGTTCATTATTTTTTTGGTATTTAAGTAGGCCTTCATTATTTTCATTAATAAAAGGACGTAAAAAACAGAAAAGATGTAAGAACATAGAAAAGTATAATGTAGTAAACAGGAAACATGTAAAAAACAGAAAACATGTAGAAAACAGAAAACATGATTCTCTTAAATGAAATTTGTCATGGTAACTTCAAATTAATAAACAGGCAATATTCAGACGAGGTTTAAGAGACAAGAACATTATTATCATTCTCATTATTATGATTATTTTTGATTATTTATTAGTATTTGACTCACATATCTCAAATTGATCAATTTTTTGATGATTGTATAGAATTGGTGAAGGCATTTGCCTCGTGGGTGTCTCAAAATGGAGTGAAAGTCTTTTTGAGCGGATTCACGAGTCGTTCGTATACTTTGCGACCTCTGAATCTCATAATGTGCCACCACTACTTGCACCTTCTCATCGAGTTCCAGCATAATACTCAGTTGTCTAGTACCATTCGTTCCAGAGGCTTCATCTTGGACAGTGTCGTTTCTTTCGATTATTTCTTCAATCAAACAACGTTTACCCAAACCATCAAAATCAGTTACATTTTAAGTGAACAATTCAAGTTCTTTGCAAAAAATCAACTGCGAGTTTTAACTGTTTGTGAGTAAAATGTGATAACATGTGTATTTAGTTTAAAAAGTGATGTTTCGATGAAAACACAAACATCACTTTAGTCATCACGGTGTCACAAGTTAGAATCTGCATCGCTTTTTGATTTCTTTTTGATGACCTCTGATTATAATTTATTTCAATACATGGAAATTTCATGAAAATTCTTATATACATGTCATTTTCACCAACAATCTTCTTAGTATCTTAATCATTAAAATGTTATATCATTCTGGATGTAATTTTCAATAATTCTTGTGGCATTCATTACAGCTTTGTGTACAATTGACTATGTTTCGAAAATAGTTGTATCGACACAGTTGAAGTGACTTTATTACAAATTGTATTAAATTTAGCGATCACTGACCTCGCGCAATATTTGCAAGTGTTTATCGACGCACGTGCTTCATCGTCATCGACTTCCTTCGTTTCTTGTTGTGTTGCGTAATCGATTAATCGAATCGAAAATAGGAATGATACTTTCATTCAAGTTTCATATTTGGCATGGCAGGAAAATTTCTTCTAAACAACATGTTTTATTCCTTTCAAATTATCTTATTTCCTGTATTCTGTTCATTTTCTTCTGACACTAATGATTTACTTTTAAATTTTATTTAATACTGTTCAGTCAATTAATTAATCAATACATCCAGTTAATTAATTATAATGGCATTAATCATTTCCATTAATATCGGTATTTTAACCCTCTGTGGGTTATTGCCTTAATCCTTCTTAATTCTTCTTTATGCGATGTTTAATGAAGGTAGAATCAATTTAAGCGTGGCATTGAATTTTATTACAGAAGCACTGCACATGTGGAAAATTTATTATCGAAATGATTATCCCATATAGGGTTTTGACAGAGGTGCGGTTTCTTTTTATACTTAGAATGGTTTTTTGACTTTCTATAATGTCGACAATTCGTCAAGTCGCGATTCGACTTTTTTTTGTGTTTTCGCCTGGATGTTATGACCCTCCAATCCGACATCCTGACCTACTATTTATGAAGCTAACTATGTGAATGAATGATGAGTGCACTTTCTCGAACATCGACTTTTACAGTTTTTCTCACAGCGAAACCATTTCATGCAAATCACTCGATTTGCGGTGAATTCGGAAAAAAATGCTGCACCTAATCACATGAAAAGTGGTTCAGCATTTTTGGATTTTTATTTATGTGATTTGTAATTTTCTTCATGCATTCGACAAGTAATCCGAGTTTAAATAATCTGCGTGTGATTATGATTTGTTTTTGTTTTCAAATGAAACATGAAATTCATCTAAATTCTATTCTTAGAAAAATCTCTTGAAATTCGTTAAAATTTGTGAAAATTTAAATTTAAAAATTGAAATTTAAAAAATTTCTTAAACTTATTAGAAATCTCATAACATACAATAAAATCCTTTAAAATATCTTAAAATTTCATGAAATCCTTGAAAATTCCACTAAATCTTTTAAAGATCCGAAAAATCTCTTGAAATTACTTAAAATTATTAGAAACCTTTTATAGTATCTTTAAATTTCTATGGAATTCCTGGATAACATTTAAAATTCCTTAAAACCCCATAAAATTCTCAATAACCTTTTGAGATTCCTTAAAATTTTAGAAAAACTTTAGAAATCATTTAAATTCTTTGAAATCTTTTAAAATTCTTAGAATCTATTGAAAACCTTTAAAATTCCACGAAATCCTTCGAAATCCTTATAAATTCTATAAAATCTTTTAAAAATCATAAAAGTCTTTTGAAATCTGTCAAAAAAATTATCCGAGAAACTTTAAAATCCTTCAAAATGCATAAAATATTTTTAAAGTTATAAAAATCTCCTGAAATTCGTTAAAATTTGAGAAAATATATAATAATTCTTAGAAATCCTCAAAAAATTTCACGAAATCCTTAGAAATTTTACAATTCTTTTCAAATCAGAAAAATATCTTGAAATTTCTTTAAATTGTTAGAAATCTCATAAAATACATGAAATTCTATAAAATTTCACAAATTTACTATAAAAATCTTTGAAAACGCATTGAAATCCCTTAAAATTTCTTGAAATCCTTGAAAATCCATAAATTTTTTTTTAAATCAGAAGAACGTCTTGAAATACCTAAAAATTTAACGAGAACTTTGAAAATCCCTTTAAATTCTACGAAATCTCATGATTCATAAATATCTTTTGAAGTTCCTTAAAAAAAGTATGCGACAATCTTTAAAATCCTTCAAAATCCATAAAATATTTTTAAATTATAAAAATATCCTGAAATTCTTTAAAATTTGTGAAAATCTTAAAATTTGTAGAAAATTGGAAATTTGGAAATCCCTTAAAATTCTACGATAAAATTCCCTTTATATTCTTTGAAATTCATTAAAATTATTAGAAATCTCATCGAATTCCATGAAATTAATATTTCACAAAATCTTTTATAAATCATAAAAATCCTTTAAATTCACTTTAAATCGTTTAAAAGTCGTCAAAATTCCTTACAATACGTTAAAATCTCTGAAAATTCCTCAAATTTTTACATAAAATTTTCAATTCCTTAAAACCATAGAAATTGTTTCGAAATCTCTTAAAATTTCACACAAAATCTTCCAAATTCCTTAAAATTCGTTAAAATATCTTAAAATCTCACAAATTTTACAACATTCAAAATCTATTAAAATCCTTTAAAATTCTTATAAAAATCTCATAATATTGCATAAAGTCCTTCCAAATTCCACGAAATATCCTAAAATCCCTTTAAATTCTACGAAATCATTTAGAAATTATAAAATTCTTTTGAATTTAATCAAAATTACTTAAAAACCGTCAAAATCCCTTAAAATTCTTAGAAACCTTTTGAAATTCTTTTGAAATATAAAAAAGCTACCTACATATATATATATATATAGACTTTATATATGCATGTTAATTTTCATCTATTTGAATTTTTATCTATTCAAATGAGACAAACTAAGCATTAAGCAAACTAAACTTTAAGATAAAGTTACCTGCAGTTTGGCATTTTAGGTTTTATCTCTAGTTAAAAAAAGTCAGCCAGTAACAGGAATATTTTACAAAAACATTGCAAACTGGAAAGTTGACTTTATATTTGATTTATCGATTGGCTATAATTAAAGTTAGCGACAGGTCTTACCATTTTAATAGTTAAAGCTATATAATTGGTTCAATAAAACAAAAAATAATCGTTTTTAGTTAATGCTTTGATATTCTCAACAGTAAATAAACAATCAAATTGTTGAAACATTAAATCTGACATTAAATCTGCTCCTTATTTATATCTACTGTGATATGTAATTAACTCATAAAGTTCTCGCCTCAGTAAATGTAAAAGTTTACATTAAAAAAAGTTTTTAAAAGTTTTCTTATTCTGAAGAAAGTAATATGTAAATTAGTAGCTACTCATTATACTACACGAAGGCATTGCAAATTACTAATCTATAATTATTTCGTTTGCTTTTATAGTTTTAAACCCCTTTATCGTTACAAAAGAAACTTTAAAATTTATTTTTCAACTTTTAAATGTTTTCCAATTTGTTTGTATTCTTTCCAAATGTTTTTTGAAACACTTCAATGTTTTTTATTTTTATATTCCTTAATAAAATAGCTATACAAGTGAAGTTAAACAGCACTAATAGTAAATTGAATGTTTGTCATCGATAAACATGAAAGGGACAACAAACAGGATCTATCGTGACCGGATTTTATATCAGATCCATCAATTTGCAATCCGTTTTATAGCTTGCATAACGAGATTCGAGAGATCGATAAAAGATATGAGAAGCGTGCAGCTTCAGTCAAAATTCAGTCAAAAATAGTTAAGTCAATTATGTCCCGAGAGAAAAGAAGCTGAATGCCATTTAATTGAAACCGTGCATAATTTAATTCGACCATATCATGTCGGCTTGCTAGGTGTAAATAGACTGTGAAATTACGCGATTATGCGCTTTGTAATTACATATATATAGCACATATATATATATATATATATATATATATATATATATTTGCTACAGTTCATATATAAGCATCGCATATCATACTGTTTTGATAATTTAATTAACATGGATTATTAGTGATTATTATACATCCATTGGTGAATCAAGTTTTCCTCAATTTTCACACATGATTAAAAAAGTTAATGTAATTGAATCAATTTGAATGAATAGATTTTTCAGAAAAAAATGAACAATGTTTTGATGTGATGGAAAAGTTTTGATGCGTTAGAAGTTTTGATGTGTTAAAAGTTTCGATATGTTAGAAGTTTTCATGTATTAAAAGTTTTCATGTATTAGAACTTTTGATGTGTCAGAAGTTTTGAATGTTCAGTGATACAAATTCGTTTCGTAATTTTGCACAATTGCGTGATTCTCTAGCAACAAAAGTACTCTTCGACATTGATTTATTTATAGTAGGCGGAAGATCAGTCTATAAATAAAATTAGTACTCGAAAGTGGTCGTTTAAACTCTTTAGTTGCATGATTATGTTTGCAGACATGTAGATTGTAGACATATTCAGGTCGTGTGACAGGGTGTTTGAACTATCGTTTATCGCGGAAACTGCTCGTTAAATTTCGATTTACAGGCCATGACGCATTGCTTTGCGCATTTTATTGCATTTTATATATACCTGTAGAGAGGAAAAGCATATCAACAATCAAGGATTGTTTTTAATACCTTTTGTAACTGGCTCAGATTAGCACAAAAACGTTTTCTAGGCGCGACTGATCGTATAAGAAACCTTAGTACGCTCGACAAACTTTTATTGGTCCTTCCGTCTACAATGAAACTTTTATTGATCAATGTTTGTACTACAGAAACTCATTTTGAAATACTACGTGACTAGAATTTGCTTTAATTTGATTCTATCAGAATCTACATGTGTAAAACTGAATTTCTGTGTGTCTGTGTGTGTATGTTTCGAATGGGATTACACAACCTTTAGGTGATTAGAATCAGATTTTTTCCGACGCCAGAAATCTGGCCTGCGGGCTTTTTAAAATATTTTCAAACTTTTTTCTAACTTTATTCATTTTTTTTTTAACTTTCTTCTTTATTATTATTTTTTTTTATTTCAATAACTGTTAGACATTTTTTTAAATTGCAATCTTCTTAATTCTTTTGAAATGCTTTAAAAAACGTTTAATCTCCTAGAATCCTTTTTAATTCCTTAAATTTTTTTTTAATCTTTTCAAATCAATATATTGAAATCCCTTAAAATTCCTTGGAATTATTTAAAATCTTTTAAAGACTTTTTAAATCTTCTAAAATCTTGTTAAATATATTTTTAAAATCCCTTGAAATTCCTTAAAATTCCTTGAAGTTTCTTAAAATCGGTTAAAATTCCTTGAAATCTCTTAAAATCCTTTGAAACTTTCTGAGATTCTTTAAAGTCTTTTTAAGTTTCCCAAAATCTCATGAAATTCTTTAATATCTTTAACGTCTTCTGAATTATTTTGAAACTGTTTAAAGATTCTTTATAAATCTCTCGAAAAATTCTTAAATTTTTTGATATTCTTTTGAAAACTCTTGATATACTTAAAAATATTTTTGAATTACTTGAAAATCCTTAAAGCCTCTTGAATTCTTTTAAATTCCATTGAAATTCCTTTAAACACACTGATATAACTTAAAATCTCTTAAAATCCTTTGAAACTTTCTGAGAATCTTTAAAATCTTTTTAAGTTTCCCAAAATCCCATAAAATTATTTATTAGTCTCCTAAAATTTCATGAAATCCTTTAATATCTCTTCAAAATCTTATAAAATCCATTGAAATCCCTTAAATAAATTCTAGCCATCGCCGGTAAAATTTCTGCTGTTAAAATCTTTTTCATATATATATTTTTTTCACTTAAAATGAGCTTTAGCGTTAATTGTGCTACAAAAAATATTTTAAAGTAGGATTACATGATACATTTAATACATAATATTATATTATATTGATATTATATTATGACATGATACATGTAATAATTTAATTACATGATTAAAACAGCAATTCTCTGAAAAATAAATGATTGAAAGAGATTTATGACCATTAGAGAAAGAATGGTCCTTCGAATAGCGAGATTACTCAATCTGACCTTATTTTTCTTGGGCAAGTGTATAAAGCATATCGTGCTATTGTTGCACGCAACTTGCGCACAAATGCACACCTGCGGAACGCAGGTAAATAAAGCGTTAACTGTATGCAGCCACTCGACTATCACCGTTAGTCACTATGCAGTGTTGCTATGCATGTTGAGAAATCGTCATTGTGATATCGATGGTAGCTAATAATCATCTGCTTATTGCTTAGTTCCTCTATACATCAATCCACGCAGGCCTTACCCATGAATTTCTTATGTAGGTAGTAGTAATTCATGAAATGCCGGGTCATGCTCAGCACATATTTATTATTATTGATCCCAGTAATGAATTATTCTCTCTTAAAATCAATCCCTCAAAATCTTTAAATATACCTTATTATATAATAACATTAAAGTTAAATATATCTGCACTATGCATATTAGGAAACACTCGGAAATAAAGCTGTTAATGAAGCTTTTGTAAATTTAATGATACATGTATGTTTTATACATGCATGTATAATATAAAGTTAGATATACTGAGTGCACTTAACATCCGTGTGAAAATTAATTTGTAATATGCGGATGTTGATTAAAAGCCACACATACCGAGATTGCATTCCGCTGTGCAGACATAGAAATTATCGATTCTGACCTCGAATTCTGAACAGTATTTATACTCTCGAGGAATCGATTGGCTGATTGACATTAAGGAACATTTTCTGCAGATATTTTAGCAGTACAATGTAATTAAAAGAATAGTTAAAGTCTCTTCAATATCAGAAAGTGGTTTTTACTTGTATAAAAATATAATTTCGTGTATGGTACATGTAATGCCTGGAGTAAGAAAGAAAGAAAGAAAGAAAGAAAGAAATGAAATAATGAAAGAATGAAGGAAATTAAGAATTAAGAAGAGAGTGATATAAATTAGGAGAAAGAATGGTCGGTGGAAAGAGAGCGAGAGTAGAAATGAATGAGCCGGCTCTAAATATAAGCCACCTTTCATACAACAGTATCTTTCTTCATTTTCTCTCTTAGAGGCCGGGGCGTTGCCTGTCTGCTTGTCGGACTGTCGTCGAAGTACGTCTATAAGCGCCACTTTAATTTTAAACTTGACTTCCTAGAAAGCGTAGTTTCTAAACGAATAACAAAAAGTTAAATTAGTGGAATATTGCTTTTTTGTCGTCGACTTGTTCGAGTGTCCTTCCGTTATTAAATTCTATGATTTATTGCATGATGTCTATTATATGTCTTCCACTTCCAGTTCGTGTGAGGAGATGTTTCAAAAGCTCGCGGAAGCTATAAAATTTATAACTCAATGACATTCGTAAACATTCACTGCAGAGAATTATTTATACTTTTTATATTTTGAATTTGATTTCTGCACGCGAGATCCGAGTAAATTTATAAACAATGTAAATTATGAAACACTTTAGTGTTTTCGGTGTATATACAGTCTAGTCATTTATTTGGGTTTTTATACTTCATGAAAGTTTCAAGGGATTACTAAAGTGTTCATATATATCTCTAAGCACACATATTCATCTTCATGGCCAACCTTTCACTTGGAGTTTGCGTAATTACGTGAATTAGGATAAATGGATTGGAGTTGAGATTACAGTTGTAGAAATTGCAATGCTGCAAATTCGAGCCATAGAAGGAACCCTTAAAGAAACTTGGCTTTTTCTATAAGTCTATCTACGTTTTCAACAACTTTTAATCTCTTCTACACATTTTCTCGTCTTTTTCCTTTTAAATTATTAATTTAAAAGTATTGAAGATTTAAGATATTATTTTCAAGTTTTAAATCTGAATTAATCCTAGATCCATTCAAAATCAATCCGAACTTGTGATCTGAGCGAATTCGCATTTTTGATTTTGATTGATTCAGATAGATCGGATTCATTCTGGTTGATTCGGATAGACCAGATTCATTCGGATAGACCGGATTCATTCGGATTGAAAGTTCTGATTTACCGGATCGATCGAATTCATTCGGATTGAAACTTCTAATTGTTTCGGATTGTCCAGAATCGTTCGATTTGAATATTCGAATTAATTCTGATTAATACGGATTGATGGATTCATTCGGATTACGAGTTAGGATTGATTTTGGTGTTTTCGGATTAATTTGGATTGAAAACTTCCTCTTTGGATTAGATCGGAATGAAACTGTTTCGGAGACAAATTACGGATTATTTCGGAAAATTTCCGATTTGTTCAGCATGAATTTGTAAATGAATACAAAAGAACTTTATTAGCCCAATTAATTCCTTGTTTATCCAACTCTATCTTTTCCAATTTCTTTCTTAATATCTGTTATAACTTCAATCTCCTCATTTATCTCTCGTCTATCCATTTCTATCCCTTTCAATTTCTTCGTCAGTATAAAAACTAATGGTAGAGATTGAAAAGGATAAGCGTGGAATTAGATTCTAAAAAAGAGAATATTATTTAATATTTTATTCAAATGATTAGTGAAATAATAGATATGGATTGAAAATGGTAGGTTGATTGCAAAAGGGATAGAAAAAGATTGGGGTGGATAGCTGGATGATAGAGAATTATTGGGGAATATTGGATATTTTTTTCGTTTTCTATTTCAATCCTGAAGATTGAAAAATATTCAAATAGATAGATAGTTAAAATAGTAATTTTATCCTGGAGTTGACGCTCGGATTAAAACTTAAAAAGGATTGAGAACTTAAATTCCTTTGGATTAAATGGGAATGAAATAATTCGGATACAGATTCCGAAATGATTCGGACAATTCTCTGCTGAAAGTAAAGAAATAGAAATTCTATCCCTTTCTATCTCTCGCCTATCCCCATCCATCTCTTTCTATCTGTCTATCCCTTTTTATCTCCTCGTCAATCTCAATTCGCTCCTACCTCTTTCAATCCCCACTTCTCTATTCCTTGCTATTTCTCGCTTATTCCTGGCTATCCCTTTTCTGTAATCCCCTTATCAATTTTAATTTACTTCCATTTCTTTCAAACCCCATTTCTCTCTTCCTTCCTATATGTCGCCTATTCCTGTCTATCTCTTTTATAAAATCTCCTTATCAACTTCAACTCCCTCCTATCTCTTTCAATCCCCAATTCTCTATTCCTTCCTGTCTCTTTAACAAACACAATTCGCTCCTACCTCTTCCTAATTCTCACTTCTCTGTTCCTTCAATAGTATCAATTTCAATTCACTCCTGTCTCTTTCAATGCTCACTTATATATTCCTTCCTATTTCTCGTCTATTCCTTTCTATCCCTTTCTTATAATCCCCTTATCAATTTCAATTCACTCCTATCTCTCTCAATCCCCACATCTCTATTCCGTCCTATCTTTGCCTATTCTCGTCTATAATTTTCTATCTAATTGTCAATCAAAATCGCTCTTATCTCTTTCAATCCTCACTTCTATCCCTGTTGGAAGTAAAAAGAAAGAAAAGGATAAAGATTTTCTATCCCTCCCAAGTGTACACTTCGCATCCATGGATTGCAAAAGGGATAGAAAAATATTAGCGTGGTTAGACGTGGATAGGCATGGATAGACGAAGGATACAGAAAGATAGAAAGATGGATTTTCAAAAGGAGAGATTATTGTAGAGATAAAAAAAGATTGGCATGGATCGGGAAGGATACATTTAGATACGTTTTTCCTTTCTATTTTAATCCTGAATGTTGAATAAGATTCAGATAGATAGACTTTTTATCTTTTTACTTCCCTCTCGTCTATACTCGTCTATCTTTTTTTCTTTGCTAATCTCAATTCGCTCCTATATCTTTTAATCTTCACTAATTTCAATTTCTTTCCTTTTCTCGTCTATTCTATCTATAGCAGATTGATACAGTGGTAGATAAGAAAGATAGATTTTTTGGGATACAAAATTAATACTTTGGATAGAAAAGTTCTATCTCTTTCTATTCCTTTTGATATATTTCTATCCATTTTTATCTCTTTCTATCCCCTTTTTATCTCTTTTTATCCGTTTTTATCTCTTTTTATCTCTTTACTACTAGCAGGATTTCGCATTGCTGCGGAATGAAGTGGGATTCAATATAAAAGTACCTTGCGATATAGTAAACACCGTTTAAAGGTCTCCCCTCTCTAAAAGAGAATTTTTTCTTTGTTTACATCCGAATGACGCATTTTGGCGTGTCATAAAGGTGAATTGGGGTTTCCTGGGTGAAAGAAAGTTTCGGTTGGACTCGAGTGGACATTATTAATACGGGCCTAGGTCACGGGCGGCAGATCTTGGTTAGTGCCGACTAGTTAGTTCACAAGAAGGCCAGTGGCCGCGCTCATGCTCACTATAAATAATCATGGCGCGGGGATGTCCAAGTATAGACCGTTGGGATGATGCCAGCCTGCGAGGAGGCCTCAGCTATTTCTGATTCTGTCGCCGCCAGCGGTACAACGCGATGGACACTCTAATCAAAATTGCGAGAAACCGGTGTAATTTTTTTTTTCTATACACCTTTTCACCCCTCGTAGTTCTAAGAAGTCACCCTCTAAAAATGGCGCTAGTCGCAGTTAAGGAGCGCCACCTTCGTTTGTCATAACGATTTCACGAATCCGAGGGTGAATCGCTTAATAGATTAAGCTAAGTGGTCGCTGACTTCGGTCACGATTCATACGTAGGCTTTGCTTTCGAGTTTTTATTTTTGTCGAGGAAAATAAAGACATTCCTTTCTTGAAATGACAGTGTTCAATCTCGAGTGGCGAACTTGGGAAGTTCCAAATATGTTGTGTTAGGAACTGTAGCGCCCTCGTTGGGATAGAATTTTTTAGTATTGAAAACCTGAGATTTTTTTTTTTAATTTGAAAGTAGACATTGGACACTTTCGATTGAAGAGAAAGTAGTTGAACCAGTTTCAATTTTTATAAGAAATAAATTTATTGCTGTTTAATTAAAAAATATTTGCGAGTTGGAAATTTTTACTTATTAATCAGTGAAATTTCGTTCTGATGTAAATTGGTAACTTTTTAGTTATTTATTTAAATGTAAAAATTGATAGAAGTTCTAGAAAAGGGTTCTTGAAAAATATTTTGAGCACTTGAATTCAAATTAGTGATCGGATATCGAAATATCAAAAATATCGATATTCAGCGTCCGATATATCGATATATACAAAACGATATATCAAAGTCAATATCGATATTTTTTATTTATTTAAAAATTAATTATTTCTCTCAAAGTAAAAAATTTGGTTGATTAAAAATACTATTATAAATTGTAATAGTATATAATTATATAATACTAAATTCAAATTAGTATTAAAATAATACTATTTTATGTATGCATTTTGATTCTTTAAAGAAAATTTGAATAAAAATGTATTTGTAAATAATATAGTCAATTATTTATTTGAAAATAGAAAAATATCGATATTTTTATTCGATATATCGATAATATTGAAGTTTAGTTTCCGATATATCGATATTTAAAATATCAATATATTTTTTTTGATATCCCATCACTAATTCAAAATTACAGTAGTAATAGCGGAAAATTTCAGACAGTGAAACAAATCTTACGTAGGCAGACTAGCTTGACGATTTTATTTGAAGACTTCCGCGTATAACTATTTTGTTGTTTATAAAATGTTCTCTGATAAATAGAGTAAATAGCAGTTTCTTTTTGTATTTGGTTAATAATTTTTGAGATTGTTTTTAAACTCAATTGTGCTCTATTATATTTTAATCGACTAAATATTTGTTAAATGAGATTAAAAATAATTTAGGCGATTAAAAATTAATCCAAACCTTAAATTCGAGTAAATCCGTCAATCCGACTTAATCCGAACTTTCAATCTGAATAAATCCCGTCAATTCGAGTTATTTAATAGCATATGGATTGATTCGGATTCATCCGGATTGGAAGTCCTGATTGACCTACTTATTCGGATTGATATTTCAGATTGATCGGATTTATTCGGCTTGAACGTTCTAATTAATTCGGATTAATTCGGATTAGCGGATTCATTCGGATTTATTCAGAATAAAAGTTTGAATTGCTTTTGAATGGGTTTTGGATTAATTCAGATTGAAATTCATTTTGATCTAATACGAATTTTTCCGAATTATTTCGGATTGTAATCTGACTTAATCCGGTCAATTCGAATCAATCCGAATGAATTCGGTGAACCTGATCAATCAGAACTTTCAATCCGAATAAATCCGATCTATTCGAATCAATCCTGATGATTCCGAAAATTTCAGATGTAGGATTAATGCGGATTGACCGGATTTATTCGGATTAATTTGGATTAAAACTTCCTTCGGATTACATTGGAACGAAACTGTTCAGTTCGGACACAAATTTAAAAAGTACTCAGAAAAGTCAATTTTTTCAAATAATATAAAATCCATTTCTAAGAATTTTGACTGTGATTAACATTTTTTAAAGAATTTTAAGCAAGTGCAAAAATTAAAAAATTTTTAAGAGATTTCAAGTGATTTTAAGGAATTTCAAAAAATTTAAAAGAGAAGATTACCAAGTATTTAAAAAATAATGTTTTGGATTTTATAAAATTTGTTAAATCTCTTGAACTTTTCTGGAATTTGTTGAATTTCATCGAAATCCTGTGAAATCTTTTGAAATTCTTCGGGATCACTTAAAAAATCTTAAAACCTGTAGAAATCCTGCAAAAAATATTAAAATCCCTCAAAAACACTCAAAGCTTTTTGACATTTATTAATAATTTTTTTAAATTTTTTAAAATTTGTTAAATCTCTTGAAATATATTGATTTTTATACAATCTTTTGAAATATCTTGAAATCTTTTTGAATTTCTTTGAAATCTTTTGTAATCCCTTAAATCCCTCGATGTAATTAAATATTCTACTTATTTATTAATTTCTGATATTTTATACAATAAAAAGATAATAACATGTTTACAAAAAAACATTCTCGAGATGCAGTGCTGTAATTTACATTGAGGGGATTGAACTTTCATTTTTATCGTGAACCTGGCTATATTTAGTATCGAGGAAGCGAATGCCAAATTATATTGGATGGATTGTTTATCAGCTTTTATTTACTAATTCATATATATTGTTTTATATCTTAATTACATAAACACAAGTCTAAATGATTTAGATGAGTTATTAAAATATATCTATTTATTTATAATTTTATGTCACTGTTGATTAAATAATTAATTATTTAATATAATTAATTAATTAGTTTAATTATTTGATTATTATAATTAAATAATTATCATTCAGAATTTTTTAATTTAAAATAATTTATCAATTAACATTTTAAATCCACACAGATAAAATTTAACATAAGTAATTCAACATAAGTAAATAAGTATTTCTGAAAAATATAAAAACAACTCTAAGGGATTTAAAATTCTGACGATTTTATCAAAGAAAGATTTAACTCTGATATAAAGTGAATTAATAATATCTACAGGATATAATCTGCCACTTTTCACAAAAAAACAGTAATATTTACTTTAATACATGCAAATATAATTATTTACAACATTCAAAGATTTAAGCACTATTTTCTTAATTTCAAATTTTCGCGCCATTAATCCTGCGGCATCGATATGCGCGAAAAAGATTGCGCACTAGATTTTTTCCAGTACAGAGACTATACCGCCTTCGACGTAACTTTTATCATTGTCATTTCGGTCATTTTTACTTCTTGGAGCATAATTTCAACACCTTTCAACATTTGCAGTAAAATATGGTAAATTAGAATTTTAATAATATCACAAACCTTGTAAAATTTAAATCATAATATATAAATATAATTAAAGAATATAAGTGTTTTATAATTCCGGCTGCTTGCAATGTTTCTAACCTGAATTCGGTATTATTACTTTAAATGGAATATGTTTGACAAAGGGCGTAATCGCGACAGGTCAGTGATGTGTGCGTCTAACTAAGTGATAAAGTGGGTGAGGTTTTTAATTCCTGGGTGATATCATCGTCAGTCTATTTACGTGAGAGGATCTCTATTTGTCATAGTATTTTTATGAAAATCGAGTACATAGCACCTAGTGTGACAGAATATCTTTGGTGTCAGGAAGAATTGATCGAACAGCTTTGTAATTACTCTTGTCGCCTTGCCAATTTGGCAGGCGAGTTGTCAATGAAAATCGATCCCAAATTATTCGGGTTAAAGGGCATCAGCCGATTTGGAAGCTTGCCGAATCTAAATATCAATCGATCATTTGCTCCTCAGTCGTTTTCTAACCGTGATCTTAGCAGCAGGACACGTTTACCTCCAATCTTTTGTTTTTTCAAAAAGAAAAAATCTCAGTGACATAAAGTTTCATCTCAAAAATTCACTCAGAAAAAAATCACTCTAAAAGTTCTATTTTTCACGGAACCAGTGTTAAGTGAATTTCAGTTTTAGAATTCTAAAGGATAAGTTTGTAGTGACTGATGATAAGCTGTGGATAATTTTTAGTTGAAATAAAATAAAATCTTGAAAGTATTGTCTTTTAGTGTCGCGCTTTGATAAGATTAAATAGAGTGATTACAAGTTGTTCGATTTACAATGTCCCGAAGAACTTCCCTGTCTCGACAAAACTCAATGTCCTCCCGAAGAAGTTCGGGAGGCTCTCGACGAACTTCCATTGATTCCCGACCTTGGAATAATTTTCAGACGTCCGCATCGACCAAGACAACCACCATGACGACGGCAGCGAAGCTTTATGGAAAGGACTTAAGTGAATATGATGACGTTGATGTGGACGAGCTATTGTCACAACTCACACCTGAGGAGATCAACATCCTCGCCAAAGAAGTTGACCCTGACGTAAGTGCATATATGATAGAGAATTGTTTATTTAAATATACTTGTTGCTAAATGGATTTGTTGTTCTTTCAGGACAGTTTTATGCCACCCTCGCAACGTTGCAGTTACGAGTGCGACAAAAGTCCTACGGGGCCGCTAAATCGAAAAAAACTCATTGAACACATTAACAAACAAGCTTTGGAAACGCCCGATATTCCAGAACTCAAACCTTATGTACCTGGTGTCGTCAGAGGGAAGAAAGTAAGTTTAATTTATTTGGAACAAATTTAGTTTTCTGATTTGTGTCCTGTGAATTTAAATCTTGCAAATTTATATTAACATTTACGTGTTATTTAACGTACAGCAAATAAATTCGAATATAGTAGGCCAGAATGTTACATTGCATGGCTTTAACCCACCTTAATTTTCTTTCATCACATTGTTTATTCAAGGAAAATTACACTTCAATGCGAAGTAACACTTTGTTCTCGTAAATTGGCTGTATTAAACTTTATGACGTATCCCAAGGACACTGCATTTTTCCCACTTTATAACTTCATATTGAAATTTGTTAAATTTTAATCATTTTGAGGGTCTATTATTAAGTTTTACAAAATATTTAAAGTTGTTAATTGTAATTACATTCTGGAATTTATTTTTTCAGTGGGTTCCACCGCCACAGGACAACATAAAAGAAAAGGAAGCTGATGAACAAATTGCCATTGATCTTGGGGACGAATATGAGCAGGCCTTAACAGATGCAACTCAAGAAGAAATCATCGATCTTGCTGGTGAATATAAACTAACTTTACATAATATTCATAAAAATATGATCTCTGAAATTTGTTTTTGTAGGTTTCATTTCTAAAAATTTTCATGTCAAGAATAATAATACGAATTTATTCTATGAAATTAAATTTTACAGGGTATAATTTTGTCTTGAGAAGTTTTTTTAAAGATATTTTGAAAGTGTCTGTGAATTAAATAATATTTTTTATAATTCGGGACATTTAAAATGATTTTAGAGGATTTCAAGATGTTTAAAGTAATTTTAAGGAACTTCAAGAGCATTTCAGAGATTTACAGAAGATTTGAAGGATTTTAAAGAATTTCAAGGTATTTTAAGGGATTATAAAATATTTTAAAAGATTTTAAAGCATTTCGAATGAATTCTAAAAAGTTAAATACGTTTGATATCTTTTAAAATTCCTTAAAATCACTTAAGATGTATTTAAATCTATTGTACACTTCGAAATCTCTAATTCCATAAAATCAAATGAAATTTATTAAAAGTACTTTAATATATTGAAATCTCTTCCATTTTCTTGAAATTTTTCAATATCACTTAAAATATTTATAAATCTCTTAAAATTTCTTGGAATTCTTTAAAATATTTTCAAATTCATTGAAATTCCTTAAAATCGTTTAAAATGACTTGAAATCTTTTGAAAGTACTTAGAATCTTTGGAAATCCCTTAAAATCTCTTGAAATTCTTGAAATTCCTTTAAGTTTTCTGTACTCTTAAAAGCTCGTAAAATTTCCTAAAATCACTTAAGAATTCCATAAAATTTCTTAAACTCTCTTGAAATCCCATGAAATCGCTTGAAAGAGTAAATTTCTGCTAGTTTTAATAATAAAAAGTCGATAGAATCTTAAAAAAATATTAAATTCCACCTAAATTAAAGTCAAGCTTAACGATAAAACAATATTAATCAATGTTTGAATGATTTCAGCAATTCTTGGATTCCATTCGATGATGAATCAAGATCAGTATCATGCATCACTTCTAAACTCGGGGCAACCCGTTGGTATGGGCTGGGATGGAATTACGAAAGCCAGTCAACCTAAGGCATATCCCAACGACCCTCCCAATGACACAGATGTCGACGAAACCATTAGGAAAGTTCGAGAAGACGATCCTTCGTTGGTTGATTTGAATTGGAACAACATTAAGGTACGAAAACTAGTTCTCCAGTTTTTGAGCATTGAAAAATTTGTGAATAATTCGATCACGTGATATAATGAGAAAGATTCTGAAAAATAAAGAGACAAATAATTTAGACAGATCCATGAAACTGAATTAACTTATTTTAAAAATGTTTATCTTATTTTACAGAATATTTCAGATGAAAAGTTTATGCAGTTATTCGAAGGGATTGAAATGAACACGCACCTCGAAACCTTGAGTTTGACGAATGTTGGACTCACAGACAAGACTGCCCAGAGATTATCAGAAGCTATTGAGAAAAATTCTACCCTTAGAGTACTGAAGTGAGTGTACCTTCTAGACTAATTTTCATCAATATCAATTACAATGGAACTTTACTTTGTAATGATAGACAATTTTGCTTGAATTTCTAACTTTTTATGATTCTTTCTTTTACAATTCATCAATTAATATTAATTAAATTTATCTTCTTCTTTCTAGTGTTGAAACAAATTTCATTAGTCCGCCTGTGATAGTAAAACTCGTCAGAGCGCTTCTGAAAACGAAGTCGATTGAAGAGTTCCGATGTTCGAATCAGGTAAACATCGTTAACAGTTCTTCTATTTAAATCCATTGATGAAAAAGAAGTAAGATTTAATTTTTTTTTCTTCACAGAGGTCACAAGTTTTGGGCAACAAAATTGAAATGGAAATTACACACCTCGTAGAGCAAAATCCCACATTACTGCGACTTGGGCTTCACCTCGAATTCAATGATGCCAGACATCGGGTCGCTGCACACCTACAACGCAACATCGACAGGAGTGAGTACTTCGGTCTTATAATTCTATTATTAAGAAGTTAATAGAGATAGAGATTAATTGAGATTCTCCAGTTCAACATTTTACTTGGAACTTTTGTAAGTCCAAGATTCTTATGCTAAAATGTTTCCTTTCAGTTGGATAGAGCTTCTAAAAAGATAAAAATATTTGCACATTATTATATTTTTTTTCTTTACCTTAAATAATAAAATATTTTTGATTGACAAGCTCTAGTGAGAAAAAGTGTGCAGCAGGAGGTATCTTATTATCGCGTCCAGCTGCTCAATTGTCAAGTTGTATTACAGTGTGGATTTATAATGTATTATCTGACTTCTTCCTCAGCGACTTTACGTTATTTACGACGCACTCTTGTGACATTTATTAGCTACTCGATTAATGTCTGTGAACATTATAAATTCTACTCGACCGGACGTTACGACTTGTACGGTTTACGACTAATTCTGTGGAAAAGCTTCCTTTATATGATTTAAAGCATACGATTTTTCCCATAGATGGAAGCCACTGTATGGGAGATTTTGAAGACTATGCGACCAAATGCTTCTAAGCCTTCATTATTTGCTTCGTAGTTTCACCTAGCGCTTTAGTTGCCAATCACAACTCATCCTATCATCCCGCTATATTCACTCATTTTTTTCTCTAGCTAGCGGCATTGAGGTAATTATGGAACCCCAAAGTGTGCCAGATCCCAAATAAAATTATAGATATTTTTCCATTGACATCTCAAATTCAGCAAAAATTGGCAAAAAATATAAGTGTTTACACATTTTCTAAATTTTATAAACTCGGTCTTAAACACTCTCCTTTTCTCAAGATTGCAAGAAATTTATAATTCTGTTCAAAATTTAGTTCCCCCTTTGTCATCAGTTTAAAAATTTCAAATTAAAAGACTAAAAATAAAGCTGGGATATAAATCCTTAACTCAGTAATTTGTTAAAAGTACATTTTTTTCAAAATTGTAAAAAGTACAATTTAAAAAGATCATTCTAGAGTTTTAGAAGTTTTTGAATGATACTCCCCATTTTCCCGCTTCATGTTTGTGTTTTCTGACATTTACCGGACACTACACTACAAATCTACTCATTTTAAATTTTAGAATAAAATTTTGCAATAATGTCCATTTAAAAGCCTTACATTGGGTATTTTAAATAAAAAGCACGACGTATTTGTTCCATATATCGAATAACAACGTCGATATGTAATTTTCGATGCAAAAATCAGTTAATTGGTATATTTGTCTCGTTAGTCTGTCGTGTGGAAGCTTTGGCACGTGCAAAGACTGTAGCAATCGGTGCAGGTCCTGGTACCTTCTCTGTTCTTCCTGAAGATGCCTTAAAAAACAGAACGTAGCGCTGTTTGGGCGCAGTGAGTAAAACATATCAAACCAATTCCCTTGTTCCGTGATTATTTGTTAGTTTTAACACTAAATTTTTAAGGGATACATAACTTTTCCTATCAGTGTAAATAGATTATTATTCCTCGATCAATTCTCAAGTCGTTTCTTGTACAGGAATATAAGCAGCAATGAAAGTTTTTACTTCGATTAAGATTTTTGTCAAGTGCTATTTGAATCCTTAACTCTTTTCAAAATATTTTAATCGAAGCAGGAATCATAACACTTTGTACTTATATTCCTGAGTGTTTGATAATAAAAGTCTGTTTCTGTATCCTGTGCATCTTGGATCCATTCACTTGATCTCTGTAAATTACTTTACGAGACAAATCAGAAAAAACTATTCTCTATTTGTATGTTTGAACGAATAAGCATGTTTATTATAAATTGAAGCATAGTAAGAATACTGAACGTTTTAATCGAATTCAACAGAGATTTAATCAGTTTTAGACTAATTGCATCGATTAAACTTTATTATATAATATAGTACCCGTCAGAATTGTGAGTTAACTTGTTTATTACTTTTCCTTACCGTCATATTTTTCTCTACATCGTTACTTTTAAATTCATTAAGATTTCAAAATATATTTTTTTTAATTAAATATTTAGGATTAGATAAACGTACCTTAATTCTTTAACTTTAATTTTAGTAATTTTTCATTTGATATCTCAATAAATGTAGAAGTAACGTTTCAAGGAACATTATGTCGGTAAAGTAGGGATCGGATAAGTAATACATAGTTTTAACTGTCTTAAGTTCTCTTAAGGGCGTTGGACCCAAGTGTTAAGCTTAAAATTCAATTCTTCATTTTACTCAACGAAATTTGTAGATAAATATGTTTTCGCTCTGTAGCACTTATCTTTTTTCAAATATAAGACTGCGTACAGAGCGAAAAAATATTTAATTTCGATACTTTTTGCATAAAATGAAGAATTCAAAATTTTTAAAATTTCGAACTTCAATATTGAATATTTTCATTTTACATAAAAAATATTTGAACTAAATAATTTCTCTACATTTCGTGATTAGTTATTTCCTATATTTTATGAAAATATTTTTCCCAACAGGAAAAATATTCAAACGTCAAACTTTTAGCGCCAATTAAGAGAACAAAAGCGTTCATCGAAAACGAGATCAACTCACAATTCTGACCTGTAGTATGATAAAAACTTTTCAAATTAAAAGTAAAATTATATTGAAATTACTCAAACTCCGCCCGGATGATTGCTTGTTCGTCCTACGGATGATAATAATAATAATACACACACGTTAAATCCCAGCTTCATTGCCTGCTCAATAATCCAGCATCACTTACATTATTATTTAACTTCGCCTGCGAAAATGTAATTAGAAACTCTTTTCATCGCGGAAGAAAAAGTATTTCTAATTATGCTGATGAAGGCAAAGAGAATCTTCTCATTTTGTTCTGCATCATCATCTTTTTCTTGCTTTAGACGCTACAACTCAGACAGACTTGGATTTCAATTTTAAGGAGACAAACCTTCGTCGGTCAGGATAAGAATAAGAATAAGAATCTGTAACTAGACAGATGCGCCTTTACGATGCTCTCACTGGCTATATTTTCAATCTCCAGACACACAATACTATTTCGAAATGTTAATTACACGACATATTTTAATTGGAAATATTAATTCACAACACCTCTTATTCTTTCCCAACAGTACGGAAAGACCTAACGTTGCGGCTACAGTTCCGATTCTTTAACATGAACCACAGGAAACCCGCCTTAATACAGTGAAGGTAGCTACCTGAGTGCTTACCAAACTGGTTAGCAGTGTGAAGAACGCTTATTTTTACAATAAAACTTCGCTTGTTAATTATTAATCAGCTTAGCTAACTTTTCAGCGTTATACACGCAGCAGTGGAGTTACCTTGTTATTTGGAAGCCTCGGACATTTTGATACTTCATCTTACAAGTTAACGCCTTACAAAAATTATGAAAAAAATAGAATGTTATCAAATTGTTGACAATTATTTATGACTGGAAAAAATTTAGCAGCTTTGCTCTGTGATTTTAAGAGATTTTCTGGGTTTAAAAATATTTTAAACCATTAGTATTGATTGGAAGTCTTAGTAATTTAAGATTTGACTTTTATGAGAAGTTTGAAGATATTAGATGCTAGATTAGATATTTCTATGAAATGTCAAGACGTTAAAGTTACGTAATATTATCTTCACCTTGATTAAGTTGTGAGGCGTTAATTTCTATGCAGAACTGGAGGCGTTTGCTTTGCGTGACGTTCTTCCGACGTAAGCACGTCAACTGGCAGACATCTTAACACGTTCTGACGTTATAGCGCCCAAAACCTATCAGCAAACGTCTTGAAGGCAGGTGTTACTTACTGTGAGAGGAAATTTGGTTTTGACAACTTTAAATTCGCAATAGTAAATATTTTTTGCTTTTATTCAGGCAATTTACCTCCGTTTGATTCAGGTGGATAGATTGCCTAGTTTTGGCAGAAAATTATTAGTGTGAAAGTAAAGTTGGTGAAACTATTGCTCTTGTGGTAATTACTGCCCTTAATAACTGAGTCCTGGGATATAAAAAATAAAAAGAATTGATATGGCCGACGAAGGATTATTTATCTTGTTTGAAAATGTTAAACTATGTCGGAAATACTTTCTCTTAATTCAAGGGATGATGCAATAATTTAGAAAACTAATTCCTTATTTTGGCAGTAAATGCATGTTTGATTTTGTGAACTTTTGAGAATCTACTAATCAATTTTTGACGTTAAAATAATGCTTATTTAATATTACTGATTTTATTATGAAATCTTTTTTTCAGGATGTTTGAAATTCAATATTTCGAAATTTGACAATGGATTTAGGTTTTCTTTGTCTTATTTTAATTTTAATTTTTTTTTTTTTTTTTTTGAGGAAACGTAGATAATTTATATAAATTTTGTATCTGTGAAATTTTTTTAACTGAAATCAAAATTATTGGCATTGTTAAAGAAACAAAATTTTATTTCTTTTTTGACAGCGGTAGGGTTTGTTCGAAAACCACTTAACCGATTTGGTTAAATTTCTTGAAATCTTTTAAATTTCACCAAATCCTTGGACTAATTCCTTGAAATCACATGAATTCTTAGAAATCCTGTAAAATTCCTTGAAAATCTTTAAACTCGTCTGAATTTTTTTGAAATCTCTTCAAGTTCTTTAAAATTATTAAAAATCTTTCGAAATCCTTTAAAAATATTTAAAATCCTTTATAATATCTTAAAAATTCATAAAACTTTTTGATTTTTTTAATGTTTTGAAATCCTTTCAAATATTTTAAAGAACTCACTTAAAATCCTTTAAAATCATTAAAAATGTCTTGAAATCTTATGAAATCTCTTGAAAATCCTAAAATCTTTCTGAATTCTTTAAAAATTCCTCGAAATTCTTTGAAATTCCTTAAAATAACTTAAAATCCTTCTAAGTCTTGTGAAATCATGTCAAATCTTTAGTAGTTCTTTAAAATCACTTGATATCTTTTTGGAATATCTTAAAATATTTTTAAATTCTTTAAATCGTTTGGAATCGCTTAAATTCCTTGAAATTCCTTAAAATCGTGTTAAATTATTTTACAATTCTTATTTGCAATCAATTATTTTGCAAGGTTTTAAAAATCATTTACAATCTCTTAAAATCCTTCAAAATGCTTTTAATATTTCTTGAAATCTTATTAAAATCCTAAATTCTTTTTCACTTTTTAAAAAATCCATTGAAATTCCTTGAAACTTTAAAATTCTTAAAAATCATTTAAAATGTCTTGAAATTCCCTAAAATTGTTTAGTCATTTGAAGTCCTTGAAATCTCTTAATTCCATAATTTTCTTATGTATTTTTATTTAAAAATCCTCTTTTCTGTCATAACAGGGACTTTATATTTATAATCATGAAAAATTCAGATAGAAATTTCATAGGCAAAATTTGCTAGACACAAAAATATTGTTTCTCCAACTATGTCATAAATTTTGTTTTTATAGTCCTCAATGAACAAATATCGATCATTTCATGAAACCGATTCTTCAAAAATGAATTTAAAATTGGGTTCACAGACATTATAATGACAAATAATTGTTAAGTTGAAAAACTCTCCACAGCATGGAACAGTTTTGCTGCTCTCAGCGAACAAAGCAATTTTGTGCCACTATAACGATAAAATCCATGTCGTAAACTTCCTAGACTAATAAATGTCTAAAGCTGTTGATCTTCCTCCGAGAGATGTGTTTTATTAAGAATTTTATTAAAGCGTGGTTTTAATGGTATCAAATTTTATAAACGTAATGAAGCAATTCTAATTAAGAAGAAACAAGAGATCTGTTTACTTAATAATTGGATAGAATTTTACTTCTCAAGAAATGGTATATCTTTGTTTAGTTTATACTAATGAGTATTATTAAATGTTGTTGTATTTCAGAAACATTCGTTGTTACGAAATTATAATAACAGTATTTTATTAACATGTATTGTTTTGTGTGATATATATATAATTAACCGCAACATTATTTTTCTGAATTTTTAGGAACTAACAGCAAGCCTCATGTGTTTTGAATATGTTACTTTAATATTTTTTCAGGCATGTTTTATTAAAACTGCTCTCTCAATATTTTCTGTATTTTATTTTTATATTTGGAATGTATCGAGAAAATTATTTATTGAGTAAGAAATTGAAATAGTAAAGAGTAGGAAATTGAAGAAAACAATAAAAAGTTTAAGATCTTTCTTTCTTTTCACTTTTAAATCATCAAAACACTATAAAAAAATTCTTCGACGTTGATATGCTATACAGACTTCAAAGGGCCATTTCAGTTGGAGCATGGAATCGCAATTTTACGAGGTGGATTACACTCGAAATAAACGTTTCTGCTTTCCCAACTTTCTTTTTTTTTTTAACTGCGTGACATGATTTCTATTTGTCCTACCATTTTTTTTTATGAGAGGACAGTGAAAAATTGTGCGAATCCTGGTTAGCATCGAGTTGCACCTGGAATTACAAAACTGCAAACGAACCTTGTGAAATGAGGAAAATAACATACGGTTCTTGCGAGAATTATAAACGATTTTTCACGTCGAAAGACATACTTTAAATTCTTATTCTTGATTGTCAGTATTTTTATTTTATTTCATTATGAATAATTTTCTAATTGTAAAGACTGACTTAAAAAAAGGAAGTTTGGAAAGTAGAATCATTTATAAAGTAAAATAATTTAATCAATTAAAATTTTGATTTAAAATTGAAATTAAATCATATTTTGAGAGAACAGTTTTACTTTTTATTTGATATGCTAAGTTTTTCTTTATTTTCATACAATTTGTACAGTATACCCAGAAAATTGACAGTGTTTTGGGTGTTTGTTACAGTACGGCAGTCCCGGCTTGAGGTGGCGACGTCTTAATGCGATGTAGAGATCGTCTAGGTATTATTTTATATACATTTATATGCACTATCACTTTCTCGAACTTGGAAATGTTGGAATCAAGTTCTAATCTCAAAATTCGATTTCCTCATTTTACTCAACAAATATTAAATTTGGAATTTTTTCCCGCTGTAGGATTAATCAATTTTTAACTAGAATTATGCGTACAGAGCCGAAAAATATATATTTCAAATATTTTTCATAAAATAAAAATATTTAATTTTGAAGTTGAATTTTTATTTCCTCGTTTTTTGAAAAAAGTACCAAAATTAAATATTTTTTCGCTCTGTACGCAGTCTTATATTTTAAAATAGATTAGTGCTACTGAGCGAAAAAATATTTATCTATAATTTTCGTTGAGTGAAATGGAGAATGGAATTTTGAGCTTAATACTTGGGTCCAACGCCCTTAAGTCTACTTCATACATTCATTCTCACCTTAACATATTCACTGCATTTATCTTAAAATCTTTATTTCATGTTATTTAATCTGAAAATAATAACAGTAATTAATAATAATAATAATAATAATTCCTAATTTAGGAATCAGATTCTTTTTAACTTCTTAAAATTTAAAGTGCAGCTACTTCCCGATTAAGTACAATTTTTTTTATTGAAAGAGCGTCATAAAGGTGTCGTGATATATATAATAAACAATATAATTAAAAGATAAAATTATTATGGAATATAAAAAAATAGTTTTCAAGAAAAAAAAAAAAATTAAAAGAAATTATTAGCCTGTCATAAAAGGTACCCTGCATAAAAACTAGCTTGTGTAACGACTTGTTCTCCGGTACATCGTTTGCACA
This sequence comes from Synergus japonicus, assembly GCA_900474275.1. NCBI lineage: Eukaryota > Metazoa > Arthropoda > Insecta > Hymenoptera > Cynipidae > Synergus > Synergus japonicus. The sequence goes on from UCOH01012611.1 coordinate 37,877, forward strand.
TTGCCTATAAAACTATTTTATTGAGGGTGCGTGTTTAGTGAAGTTCTTGTACCACAGCGATTTTGAGATAATTCCGGGGAAACGGGTAGTTAAGCACATGCAAGACGCATCATGCGAGGGCCACACGTAATCTAATCTAACAACATAACTGCCCCAAAGTCTTGCCTGCGATCTAGTGATTTTATGAATTTCGCGATTCTAAACTTACGTGAACTTGTAGATTAACTTAACAGCCTTATTTCTGTACAACAGGGTTACTTACGCTCAATCAACCCAGTGTGAGATTACAAAACGATTTTTCACCTTATATAATAATAATATTTTTATTAATATTCCTTACGTTAATTCACTTAATTAATTAATTAATTAGGGATTATTTCTCTCAAGGGCATTGGACACAAGTGTGAAACACAAAATCCTATTCTCCGTTTTAGTCAACGAAAATTATAGATAAATATTTTTTTGCTCTGTAGCACTAATCTTTTTGCAAATTTAAGGCTGCGTACAGAGTGAAAAGTATTTACTTTCGATACTTTTTGCAAAAAACGAAGAATTCTAAATCTGACTTCAAAATTCAATATTTTTATTTTATTTTATAAATATTTGAAATTGATATTTTCTTTCTGTGTCCAAAATTGTAGTTAAAAATCAATTATACAGAGGGAAACAAAAACAATTTTAATATTTGTTAAGTAAAATGAAGAGATTGAGTTTTTAGATTGAAACTTATTAAGGAATTCATTTTTAAGCGATTTTGATACATTTTCGCCAATTTTGAAGTTTCTGATTGAATTTTAAAGAATTTCACAAGATTTTTATAATTTTTAAAAGATTTTGAGAAATTTTGAAGGATTACATGGAATTTTAGGTGATTTTAACAAATTAAAAAGATTTTATTGATTTTTAAATGTTTTCGTAGAATTTAAAAAATATTCAAGAGGGAATTGTGAGGAAGTTTATGAATTTTATAGGATTTTGAGTAATTTTAAAGGAAATGGTGAAACTAAGGGATTTTAAAGGTTGCTGTAGAATGCTATGGAATTTTAAGATAATTCTTGGAATTTCAGAGAATTCTAATGAATTTTAAGATATTTCGAAGATTGTAAAATTGTTAATCATTTCAAAAGGTTTCTATTAATTTTAGAGACTTTTACGAATTTTAAGCGATTTTAAAGTTTGTCGTGATTGATTTTTAATGAGCCTCGGATTAGTTTGGATTGGAAACTTTCTTCGAATTAAATCGGAATTAATCGGTTTCAAAAATTTCGGAATGATTCGGAAAATTCATTTTCAATATTTTAAAATCGTTTTATATATTTTGGTCTATTAAAATCCTCTGGAATACCCTTTAAATCTCTTCAAATTTATAATTATAGTGATTCAAATTAATATCAATAATAATGATAATAAAATTTCTTTAAATTCGAATAATCACCTTAAATGTATTTAAATCTCTTGAAGTCCTTTAAAATCTCTTAAAATCCCGGGAAACATGAGAAAAATTTTAGCTAGTCTCATAATTTTTCTCATGTTTCCCTTTAAATTAAGTAATTTAAATTAACATCAATAATAATGATAATCAAATTCCTTTAAAATCTTTTGATATTTCCTAAAAGCAAATAAAATCCTTTAAAATTCTCTGAAATTTTTTAAAATCATTTAAAGCTCTTGAAATCCTTTCAGATTTCAGTTCCTGACTGAATTTTGAAGAATTTCACAAGATTTTTATGATTTTTAAAAGAGTTTCAGAAATTTTGAAGGATTACATGAGATTTTAGGTGATTTTAACAAATTCAAAAGATTTTATTGAATGTGTTGAATTTTTGAAAAAATTTAATATCACTATCATTCATTTATTCGCATTTTTAACAAATTTTATTATGGAAATCAAATAAAATATAATTGAATTTGCCTAGTGTATGGAGCCACAAACACGCAACTATAATATTCATATTTTGTATGGACTTTTAGAATTGTGAGATTATTTTCCTTTATTCTCTATTCCTCAATACTTTATTTCACTAAACTGACAGGAGAATAGATAGGTTTTCGTCATACATAAAAAACCTCGCAGAAAAAATTCGAGCCTCTGGCTGCAATAGAAATTCAAGGCAATTTATTCAGTAATTGAAGCCTCAATTATTTTTCCGGGCCAACTGCCGAGAACTGACTCTTTCCTATTCCCATTTCTCTTTTCTATTTCATCCCATATCGAGCTAACTATTTGCTATGTATATCGTTGAAAGATATTCACCCCTGAGTATATAGGGTTGCCTCGCTTTATAAGACTCGTTTAGATAACTTTTTTTCGTTATGAAAAATGAAGGAAAACTTTTTAAAAAGAAGAAAACTTTTTTAAACGAAGCTCTTCGGCCAGAACTATGAATCTGACAGGTTGGCGATTTTTTACGTCTTCGTAAAAAAAGTGGAGATCAGTTTTTAAGAGGAAACTATATATTTTTTTATAGTTCACTTTTATACGAATATTTCCCTACTCGAGGTTTATTACACGTCGAAGGTTAATGACTTCTATAAAATTTTGTTTTTATTTCCATAAAATCGTATTTCTGCCTTCGATTTCAATTGAAAACTTGTTCTTTTATTAAAATTGATCAATAGCTGTAAAAGTTGAATAACCATAGAAGTTGATTTCTCCGTGGGTCAATTTTTATAAATTAGAAAATTTAATAAGTACACCTGAAAAATTTTACAGTTGTTTTGAAACAGAAAGGAATTATATATTTTCAAATCGTAGTTAAAAAGTATTAATTTTCTCTAAATGCCACAAATCACAAATCTTAGATTAGATTTTAGATTTTTAGATACATTTTGTTAATTTTTTTTTATTTTTACAGGAATATCATATTTTCCAAGATTGGCTCATTCTCTAGATTTTAGCGTAGAGATAAATGCGCACTGCTATCGGTTACTTTTTTCTTCTTTTTTTTTTCTTTTCCCCACGCCCGGATGAATTTTTCACCTGGGTCATTAAACTCGGTCCCCGGGTATCGCTCGATGTATCTTCCAAGGGCGAGAAGATATCTGAGAGCGTGGAAAGGAAGGAAAGGTAGATAATTGTTTCAAGAGCTCTTTCAAAAAGGATTCTAATTTTTTTTTGCTTTTTTGCACTACATTATATGCGAATTTTATAATTCTATAAATTTAACTAGAATTCTCGATTGAAAATTGTTTAAACCTCTTTAATAATAACTTTAATAATTCAGCTCAATTTGGCCCAGATGTATTATGACTGTCACGTAACAATTAATATTTAAAATCGTCTACCGATGCGAATTACTGACAGTTGATGGAAGTTTATTGATATTTAATTAAATACTTGGGTCATTTTAAGCTAGTTAACGTGATTACACACGGTATACTCATTGATAAATCATTATTTATATAAACCTGGACATCAATTGGTTGGTAACAAGCATATCGTGAAACCCGTTGAAACTATAATGCGCGAATATTAACGATCAACACGATTCCCCAGACCTCGAATTTCAGGTCACGTATTGCATAATATCGATACCAAATCCACAATCCGATAACATCTGATTGTACATTGAGTATACTTATCTATACATGCAGAGGATTGTCGGTTATCCGTCTTAACGTAAATCTCTCCGGATTTCCAAGATTCAGAAGATCGGATATTCCCATTTTATTATTTTTTTTATTGATATTCCTCAAAATTCATCTAAAAAATAAGTTTTCATTACCTGGGTATAAATTTTACTAAGGCCCAAATTGAATTTAACTAATTATTAAGACTGTTGGAATCAAGTTCTAATCTCAAAATTTCGATTTCTTCATTTTACTCAAGAAATATTTAATTGGAAATTTTTTCCCTCTGTAGGATTAATCAATTTTTAACTAAAATTATGCGCACAGAGCCAGAAAAAATATATTTCAAATATTTTTCATAAAATAAAAATGTTTAATTTTGAAGTTGAATTTTTATTTCCTTGTTTTTTGAAAAAAGTACCAAAATTAAATATTTTTTCGCTCTGTACGCAGTCTTATATTTGAAAAAAGATTAGTGCTGCAGAGCGAAAAAATATTTATCTATCATTTTCGTTGAGTAAAATGGAGAATGGGATTTTTGAACTTTTGGGTCCAACGCCCTTAAGGAAAAGTGAACTATTTCCTAATTGAATGAATTTGACACATCAACTTTAAAAAGTTTTATTTTTTCAGTCGTTTTTGGTATCCAAGGATCCTCGCTTTAGTATCCTGGGATTTTTTTCTCATTTCGTCAATTTACACTTTTGACGGATCTGAACAACTTTTAAAGTGCTTTTCACTCTGCAGTAATTTGATTCTTCAAGACTGTCATAGCACGGCGCCGGACATCTCTTGAAATTTAATAGTGTGCACGATTTCCTCTTGAATGCTTCGGATCACAACATAGAAGTAGTTTCAACACTTTGGAATTCTGTCTTCTGTTATATTTCTTTCTCATGCAGCTTTATTAGATTCATAAATGATTTCAGCTCTACGAAACTTTATATTCCTATTTTTCATTGCCTCAATATTCTCATTCATGAACGAGAAAACAGCTATAAACAGCGAGTCTAAAGTTTCTCTCTGAAACTGATAGTCTTGATTAGCGAAAATCAGAAGTTAGTGCAGAGCGAAAAGATAAATTTAACGAAGAATCTAAATTGTTTCCAAGCGAGTTGAATTGATTTTTTACTCGGTTCTCTTGGTAATTTTAAAATGTCCAGTTTTGAATTATAGGATTTGATTATTGCAGTGTGATAAGCAAATACAAATTAGAAAAAATGTCTGGATTAAGAAAAGTTTGTTTGATTCGAAGAAATTTTCTTTAATTAAAAAGTATATATTTCTTCCTATTAAAAAAAATTTCTTTCCAATATAACTTTGGAAATTGTTTTACGCTTTCCTGGTTGTTGTTGTGCAGGGATTCTAAATAAATTCGTGAACCACCGTGTCCGCCGCGATATTAAGTTAATAGGTGAGTTAATGACAAAGCACAGCCGAATGGGGCATTGCGACTGAAGTAATTTCGGTGGAAACGTGGTGTTAATAACCGCGACGTCTAATAAAAACTATACGGCGAATCGGGCTTTCTCTAGCGTATCTTCACATAAAATTAAATGTCCTCCAAATTTTGCAGGACGTCACAAATTTGACCTGAGGGTTTTTTATGATATTTTAAAACTGTTTTCGAACTTCTTTTATTTTTTCATTTTTTTTTTTAATAATTTTCAATCGGATTGTTCGGAGAGATTGGATTAATTCGGATCCATTCGGATTAAAAGGTCTGATTGATTGGAATTGATTTGGACTGAATCGAATTTACTGAAATTATTCGGATTACTTTGGATTGGAAACTTTGTTCGAATTAAATCGGAATGAAACTTTTTGATTTCAAAAATTCCGGAATGATTCGAAAAATTCATTTTCAATCTTTTGAAATCGTTTTATATATTTTGGTTTATTAAAATCCTCTGAAATACCTCTTCAAATTCATAATTATAGTAATTTAAATTAATATTAATAATAATCTTAATAAAATTCCTTGAAATCCCAAAAATCATCTCAAATGTATTTAAATCTCTTGAAGTCCTTTAAAATCTCTTGAAATTTCATAAAAGCAAATAAAATCCTCTGAAATTCTTTAAAATCAGTTCAAACTCTTAAAATCCTTACAGATGGCTTGAAATCTTTGTGAAATTTCTTGAAAATCCTTAAAATGTTTTAAAGTTCTTTAAAGATTCTTTGAAATTTCTTAAATTCTCGTGAAATTCTTTCAAATATCTTGAAATTACTTAAAATGAGTTATTTGAAATCTCTTAAAATCCTGGGCAACATGAGAAAAATTTTACTTAGTCTTATATAATTTTTAAATTCAACCTTTAAATTAAGTAATTTAAATTAATATCAATAATAATGATAATAAAATTCCTTTAAAATCTTTTGAAATTTCCTAAAAGCAAATAATATCCTTTTGAATCCTCTGAAATTCTTTAAAATCATATAAAGCTCTTGAAATCCTTTCAGATGTCTTGAATCTTTTTAAAATTTCTTGAAAATCCTTAAAATTTTTTGAACTCCTTTAAAGATCCTTTGAAGAAAAATTTTAGCTAGTCTCATATAAGTTTTAAAGTCAACCTTTAAATTTACCTATATAATATAGTTTCTTAAAGTGAGATAAGCCAACGTAGAAGGTATTAAAATGTATAATGTACTAAAAGAAATTAGTAGGAATATCCCTTAATCTTTCTAATCATTACCATGTCATTTTCCTAACTCTTTTAATTATTCGACTCATTAATTAATAATAATAATAATAATAATAATAATAATAATAATAATTTTTTATTGTAGTAAAATGTCATTTTTAATCAAATCCTGGTATAAAATAATTTAGTACATCCAGAGCTATAACATTCTCATTAAATCATGTATTTATTAACATATTACTTGGGCTGGGCTTAAAATATAAAATTTTTCCGACTGAAATGTAATCCCAATAGAGAGTCGCTGGAAAAGTTTTATATTTTTTGCCTGTCCGGGTATTAGCCGTATGAATAAACATTATACTGATATTTATTTTTTTATTTCACAGACCGTCTCCGCCGCATGGGGAGGGCTTTCCGGAACAACACAATCGGCTGGGTCATGCAGTAATTATTGAGAAGACGATGGCCCCAACGGCAGCCTTGATCACATAGGACTAGCTCATTTTAATAATGTTCTGATGCCGCTTGTACAGTACACATGCAACACGTACGCACGACCGGAAGTCGGCCTCAAAGTCAATCATCGTATCCAGAGAATGTACCCGTTGGCAGATCAACGAAACGAGATAAGTTATGTCTAGAAAGAGAAGCAATTCAGAGGCCTACTGTGCTTGGTAGTTATCACGTTTAGACCTGCTTAAAAAAAATCAGGAGTTTCGGAACTGGAATTATGGCCTACTTCCAAAAAATATTTTATTCTCTGAAATAAATGACTTCGAGAGAAGCTGGGACTTGCTGTATTTTATATTAAAAAAAAAAGATTTTATCAAGTTTTAAGCAATTCTTGCATCGCGCAAATTACGGTAGAGAGAAGACTAAGGGACGAGAAATCAGGCGATAGTCTACCGACAGAAACTTCCGGTTATTCAGAATCTCGTGGCGCGAGCGGTTATTGAATTTCCGTCAGACGAATATTTCACGCGGCAAACAGACTAGAAGATCGTTTGGATACTCTTTGACGGTAAAATTTAAGTTTAAATTCTGCGAGACGTTTTCTGAAAACTAGATTTCAATCAGTTATGTTAATTAAAGAAGGAAAAAGTTGCTTTGCGTAGAGTTTTGTAAAATAAGGACATCGAATCAATAAATAATGATAATCGTGGAACGTAGAATGAAATATGTAAATCTGCTTGTTGTGTAATGTTTGTAGTCATTTTGAGCACTGGCAGACTTTCCGGTGTATTTCCGGTTGTCTAGTCATGGATTCATGGTTACCAGAAGTGTCGTTTTCCAGCAGGATAACCGCGAAATCCGCCCCGTCTGGCGCGACCACTTCCGGTATTCCGCCGGTAACGCAGCTCGTTTCTTCTCGTCTCTTTTTCACTGGGACTTTCTCGTTGAATCTCCTAGCAGATCTCTCAGAATTGTTGCACATTTTTGTCCAAGTACCTTCTATTCGGCGGACCTTTTTCTTCGTGGCTTTTCATTCACCGATTTAATGTCTCGATCTTTTTAACCGTTTTAATTGACCTTTTTTTATGAACCCGATGATCGACTGTTCGTCGTGATGTTTTTTAATTGTACAAGCTCATCAAGTCTCGAACACGAAGTTGTTTTTACGACAATTTAGTCTAGCTAGAAAGCGCAGGTTTTTAAGGAATTATGTACGTTATTGGAAAAAACTGTGTCCCCTCGTTGCACTTTCTATTGTACGGTAGATCTGTATTTTTTAATTTATATATACCTTCGATCAATCTCGTTGCGTGAAATTTTACTTTATAATTAAAAAGCCTTGAGGGTGGAAGTAAAAAAAAAATATATATTATGAAGAAACCTCTGAACGTGAATGTCCTTAGCTAACTCTTATTCCTGCCGAAAGCGCGATATTATAGAATAGTTTTATCGTGATGTAAGAATTCTGAATCGAAGTTACGTGTACGTGGATAATTATTATATAATATGATAATTAATATATTGCGACTCTTATCCTAATGCTACTTAGGCGATCGGCTAAACGGTCGAGTGGGTCGAATTTCTATGACAATGCTTAGCAAATGATTCTGTTATTATTGCCATTATGAAAAAATCCTTGAACGGAATTTTTTCGCTAAGGAGATTTTTACAAAAATCTTTTAATTTAATTTAATTAATTTAAAATTTGTAATCTACACGGTTGCTCGTTTGCACTGAATTGTCGAAGTTTCATCAATTTTCAAGCTTCTTCGTCGACTCGACCGGCAACATAAACCATTAAACTATTTACCCACTAATCTAGCACTTAATTACTGATTAGTTTAGTGTCGGTATGAATCAATCTGTACATATTGTCTTAACTGTCGTTTCAATTATTGTGAAGCACATACTAGTTTAATATATATAGAGTGGGGTGTAAGAGAAAGGATGAATGAAAAATCGAGAGAACGTTGGGAGGAAGCGCATGTGTAGATACGTGCGTATGCAAAAGAACTAAGCGAAAAAAGAAAGTCAGGGACAGGAAAATATGTTATAATAAAATTGAAGGAAAAAAATGGAAGCATGAAAGAAAATAACATTTGTTAAAGTGAGCGAATCACTCTTGGGATTAATGGGATTATTTTTCAAGCTTTTTTTTTTTTTTTTTTTGAAGATAACTGTCGTTCTTCTTAAGTGAATTCGATGTATTGAAATGTTTCGATCGTTTTTACCAGGCTGCCGTATTTTATTTGAATATACAAGTTTGACTCCAACGACAAAGAGTGAAAGAAAGGGAGAGAAAGGTTTAAATAAAATGTAATAGTATTGTACTCGGTGTTTCGCTCACACCCTCCTTGGTATATTTCTTAAATGCATGTACTCGCGTACACGCACTCGATATATAAACACACGAAATCACAAATGCACGCGCACGATCAAAGCCTTGCTGCTAGCCTTATCTTGTAACACGAGATTTCAATAAAATTTCAAAATTCAATAATATGTTTTTATCGAGAACGAAAACCTTTTCTCTTCAACAGGAAACCATGTTTTTACTCATAGTTTAATAGTTGTATAGTTGCTGCGGTTTTGTGGCCATCGGGTCTATAGTTTCTAAACTAATACTAAATATTCGGCGTTAATTATAATATAATTAATGTTTAGTTAGCTGTCAGTCAAAATGTGACATATTACTAACTAGAATGTTTAAGACTTAAGTACTTTGCGTTTATGTACTTCTAGAATTCCTCGAAGTTCCTTTAAATCATTTAAAATCTTTTTACATTGTTTTCAAAATATTGAAATCCCTTAAAATTAGAAATCCGACTAGGGCTTGCCTGGTCTGGCCCCGTTTGGCGCCACTATAAAATTTCTATACCAAGCGTCAAGCTGCCGAATATATTTATATTTGTCTTCTTTTCAGGAAACATTTTTTATCTTTGAACATTTGAATGTCATCACTCAAGCTTTGTATTTGTAAAATAATTTATTTTATTGAGTGAATTCTGAACAATGGAAGTCATACTATTTGCAATGGCGTGTTTCTGTCTAGCGGTTTCTGCACCGCTACACGTGAATCAGAACAAATCCACGTGCACTCTGCAGAGCAAAAGCGGATCCATTCATAAGCAAAGCGAATTCGAATTCTCCTAGCCATCCTTGCCAACAAAAGCATCTAATCTGAACTGCGATTTACGGGCCAATAGAAGGTCAATTCCCTTCATGTTGTGAAATTCGCCTTGCGACCAGGTCGATTGTTATTGGATGCAAATTGATAATCGAATCTCAGCTTTACTTTGGCTTTCAGATCTTGGTTCAAACATCCTGAAGATTTCAATCCTGTTTGCTAGATTTATTTTATTAGACTCGTTTATTTTTTATTTTATGTTGGATCACTGTTATTACTATTGGTTTATTATTATTAGTGTTTATTATTCTTATTCTAAATTAAATATGACGTTTGTTTACTGTATTATTATTTTTTAAGGTCATCGACTTTTGGATAGGACAAAGTTTTCAAAATATTTTATGAACGTTTTTTAAAATCTGAAATAGAAGAAGGAGAATTCTAAAAAAGTTTTCGTTTTCCATTCGAGTGGTTGAGAGTCAAGGAAAAGGAAAATTTCGAAAACAGTTTCAGAATTCTTTTCTGAAAAATACTTGACATTGAAAAAACGTTAATGGAATATTTTCGAAACATTGTTCTGTTATGAATTTACTAGACTCATTTAGTGGTGACGTTGTTAGGTCGTTGTTATTATTATTGGATTATATTTATTATTCTATTAGTTCTAATTTAAAGTTACCATTTATTTATTGTATTATTATTATTATTTCGGAAGGTGGTGTTTACATTACTGGCGTTCTTTTGTGTGCGTCTCCTTGTTTTTCAAGGTAGGCTTTTATTTACCTATCAGGTAAATAAAAGGGAAATTAATTGAACCAGTCAATCTCCGCTCGTATCACGGATAAGATGGATTTATCTTAATAACGAGATTTTAGTGAAAAGATTAGGTTTATGTTTAAGTTTAAATTTAAGTGAAAGGATATAGAGTTTTTAGTATTTAATTGTTAAATAAGTGTGATATGAAAGTCTAATGACAAAATATGGTTTAATTGGTCTGAATTTAACAACGATGTGGATTGCAGAGTTGAGAGATACAGATAGCAGTGACAACGTTTAAGAAGATGCTTTGACATCAAGACGAAAAGTGAGTTCCTTTAAAAAATGTATTTATTTATTTATTTATAATATAATATAGGCGTCCAAACCCTTGAACATAGCCGAACTAAATTTGTTCAGAGCATCCTAAATTTATCCTGAGGAATTTTTAAAGATATTTTCATACTGTTTTCGTATACTTCTTCAATTCGTTTATTTTTCTTAAAATATTTTTTTTTTAATTTAATTTTAACAACCTTTATAAAAATGCTTGAAATAAGTAGAAATTTTTTAAATCACTTGAACTTAAATCCTTTTGAATGTTTTAAATTCATGTAAAATATTTTGAAACCTTATGACTTTTTTTATTAAAAAGAAAAATAATATTAGACATAACGTTTCGGAAATTCAAAAAAATGAATGAAAACTTAAATTTCTAGCGAAACATCTTTTTACATATCTTGAAATCCTTTGAAACCGTTCAAATATATTTACTTTAATATTTTAAATAATAATAAATAAATAGTAAATACCTTAAATAATACTTTATTATCTTAAATAATAATTAATACCTTTTGAATGTTTTTTGATCACGTAAAATATTTTGAAATCGTTTCAAATTTGATAAAATGAAATTAAATACCTTGAGGTACTTTTAAAATCTATAAAATTAATCCTTTTGAATTGTTGATTTAATAAAAACGATGACAATTGCATTTGTCGGTAAAAAGGAGGTCAAGTTTTTATTTTATTAAAACTGTGTTTTATTCATGCATTGGATGTTGATTTTTTAATTTAATTTGCATTAATGTAAATATATACTCGACCTCGGTTTTGTTAACATTTTCTGAATAATTTAACCTTTTTGAGAATACTGTGAAGATTTAATAATTTGCAAGGCATATTGCAAGTAAAATAGAATTTTGATTTAATCGGAAGGAAGTTTTCAATTCGAATTAATCGGAAACCTATTCAAAAGTAATAAGGAAGAATCCGACAATCAAAACTAATCCGAATAAATCCAGTCATTCCGAATAAATTTGAACTTTTAATCCGAATGAATCCACCCAATCAGGAATTTCAATTTGAATGAAAAATAAATCTGATAAATTCGGATTCATTCGGATTGGCCAGATTTATTTGGATTGAAATGCATTCCGAATTAATCCGAATCATTCCGGAATTTGTATCCGAACCAGCTTCATTGCCATCTAATCCGAAGGAAATTTTCAATCCGAATTAATCTGAAACCTATTCAAAAGCAATCCAAACCTTTAATCCGTATGAATCCGAAATAATCTGACAATCTGAGTTAATTTGAATGAATTCGAATAAATCCGTTGAATCAGGACGTTCAATCCGAATTAATCCGGTCTATCCAACTCAATCCGAATGATTCCGAAAAATTCGGATTTATTCGAATTGAAATTCTTTCCGAATTATTCCGAATCATTCGAAAATTTGTATCCGAAGCAAACTTTTTTCGAATTAATCCGCATTAATCCAAAATCCATTCAAAAGCAATCCGATTGATTCCTCCAATTCGAATTAATCAGAATTAATCCCAAACTTTCAATCCTAATAAATCTGGTCAATCTGAATGAATTTGAACTTTCAATTCGAATGAATCCGACAATCTGTTCTATCCAAATAAATCCAAATGATTCCGAAAAAATCGGATAAATTCGGTTTCATTTGGGTCGAAAGATCGGATTTATTCTGATTAATTCAGATTGTCTGATTTATTCGGATGGAAATTCATTTTGAATTAATCCGACTCATTCCAGAATTTGTATCCGTACCAAACAGTTTTATTTCGATCTAATCCGAAGGAATTTTTTAATTCGAATTGATCCGAAATCCGTTCAAAAGCAATCTGATCCTTTAATCCGAGTGAATCCAAAAGAATATGACAATCCGAATTCATCAGAATAAATCCGAATAAATTCGGTCAATCAGGACTTTCAATCCGAATTAATACGGTCTATCCGACTCAATGCGGATGATTCCGAAAAATTCGGATTTATTCGGATTGATTAGATATATTCTGATTGAAATTCATTCCGAATTAATTTGAATCAGACAGTTTCTGAATGAATCCAAATGAATCTGACAATCTGAATTAATCAGAATGAATCCGAATAAATCCGGTTAATCCGAATGAATCCTGTCAATCAGAACTTTCAATTCGAATTAATCCGGTCTATCCGACTCAATGATTCGTATTTAATCGGATTGATCTTTTTATATTCAGATTGGAAGATCGAATTAGTTATGATTAATTCGAATTGACGGATTCATTCGGATTAAAGGTTTGGATTGATTTTGAATGGACTTCGGTTTAATTCGGATTGAAAACTTCGGATTGATTCTGAATGAATTTCAATCCTCAGCTTTTGCTAGGGTTTATTACTAACTTTACTTGTATATTGACATTTTTGTCATCTGATAATTAATAAAAATTAAATCTCTCAATTGAAAGAAGAACATGAAAGACACTGTACAATATTTCCTTCCCAGTCAATCCGAAAATAGTGCCAATATATATACGTATTACCTTTTGACCCCTTTGTACAATTCAGTGCTGAACGAGATTTCTCGAGGTAATAAAAAATCGTAAACAACAATTTCGACGAAATTCGCAGGTTTCCAGTAGAATCGAGCGAACTCCAAAGCCGATAAAGGGGTTATTAGTGTGGGTTCGTAAAGTCGCAACTGTATATATATATATATACATATGTGCAAAATTACTAGTACACTTACTCGCAATTTTCGTTACTCTTTCGTAAGCCGATTAAAACTCCATGTGTCCTCTGTCTCCAGTAGAAGTTCATGGAGTAATTTCTTGGGTTTTAAATAAATAATCGTTACGTCTGTGTGCTTAGTCGACAAACATTAGCGACGTAAATTGAAAAAAAAATCCCCTGAGAAATCGCAAAAATATATGAGGAAAAGCTTTTGATATCATTTTGCAAAGAAAATTTATCTCTCTCGATTTTACAGTAATATGAAATCGAAAATTAAATTAAAATCCCAGGAAAAGCCAGGTTTTTTTGATAGTTTACTGTAAGTAGTACAGGTCAATATATGGTCAGTCAGTGGAATAAGTAGGAAAGGTTGATGTCAAGTCAGCCAGTTTTAATTGAATTAGTGTATTATTTTATTAAAAGTTCTGATTCTGAAGTGAAAATACATCCAACATCTCAAAATATTATAAAAAACCATAATATATTCGGATGATATATATATTATATAATATATAATATATATGGTTTTAATATTAATATTAATAATCAAAATTAAAATTTATACAACAATACCATATTTAATATCAAATATTTTTTATAAGAATTATCCTTGAAGTATATCTTATATTTTTTCTTAACTATATCGCTTTTTATAATATAATATCTTCAATATTATTATTAAAAACAGTATTTTTGTGTATTAAAATATTTTATTTATAATATTAATATTGTTACGCTATAATATTAAATAATAATTATTATTCTTCTAATATCTTTAATATTGATATATTACATATTTTATTTATTGTATAGCATCGTAAATTAATTAATGTATTGTTAATTTATCTACTTTGTTTAGAATTTCATATGATTTGTCATTTAGATTAACAGAAAAATTCATTTATTGATTCTTTAAAGCCATTCACTTTCATAGAATGAATCGTAAAACAGAGTTTTGATACCTGCAACGTAGTAAAGATTTTCAATCAAGATTGACGCTAAAATTCGATGGAATAACTTTATACGTTATACACATGAATGTGATGACATTTGAGTATCAGTAGTTCATCACAGCGGAGATTCAGAGTGGTTTGCAAACTACCTTCCAGACTTTAATAGTTTATAGATTTTATTTCTTTTTGTTGCCATTCGTGGAAAGCAGTAAATGTCAGTTTCACTGTTAAGACGAAAATAATAAATAAAAGAAAGCTGAGAGTGGAATATTATACTTCTGCGATAAAATTTTTTATGCTTCACATGAAAAATTCAAAGGGCAGTTTGTAACAAGAAAATTTGTTTTTGAGGACTCTTCAAGATTTATTGAACTGAGGGAATTATTAAACCTTTTTTTTCAATTTTTTTATTGTTTAATGTCTAAATATTTACTATATAATAATTTCTGAATAATAATCCCATGAAATTTCTGTAATTTATTAAGAATTCCCTATAATATATTTTAAATATTGTATAAATAAAATATATTTCAATAAAATATATATCCCCTAAAATATATTTCAAATATACTTTTAAATTGATGAAAAATATTCAAAAATTGATTTTATAAAAAATACCTGCCTTAAAATTGAAACAGTATTTATTTGAAGGGTTTAAAATGTTAAACAAATTGGAATCTAAAAATATTCTAATATTGTTTCTTTTTTGTACTCGTATTTATACTTCGTGGAATTTTAAAATATTTTAAGAGGCTTGTATGATTTTTGAGAAGTTTTTACATTTTTAAAGTGATTTTAAGGGATTTTAATGTTCCTCGGAATTTTAAATAACTTCAAAAGATATTTTTTATTTTTAAAAGATTTTGTGAAATTTTAAAGTTTCATAGAATTTTAAGAAACTTTGAGGGATTTTAAATATTCTCGTGAAATTTTAAGAGATTTCAGCGTATTTTCAATTGTAGATTCCAAAAAGTGTTTCTAGAAATATTTTTTTGGATTTTTATGCAATTTAGGGGATTTTTAAGTTCCTTGTTGAATTTTAAAGTATTTTAGGAGATTTCTACGATTATTAAAAGATTTTTTTGAAATTTACAGAAATTTCCAAAGGTATTGGAAATTATTAAAAGGTTTTATGAAATTTTAATAGATTTTAAAGTATTTCAAATATTTTCGTGGAATTTTGAGGAAGTTAAAAATTTTTCTTGAAATTTTAAGAGATTTGAATTATTATTATTATTTATTATTATTACTGGTCAAAAATAAAACAAAATGGAATATTTTAATATTTTATTCAATTAGAATTCTAAATAACTCTGCAAACATTAAAATGCCATAAAATCTCATTAAATCCTCTAAAATTCCTGAAAATCCAGTGAAACATGAAATTTATATGAAAGATTTAATTTGTCCATTTATATTGATATTAAAAACACGCGAATCGGTTTAAAATTTTTGAACGAACACAATTTTCCAGTCGATATCAAAATGTATAGTATAATACATAGGATATTTGCATGGATGGTCCTGTTGTGCGCTTCAACATTCCTAAGCTGAAATGCCTTCGAGCTCTGCTGACACGTTAAAAAGACGTGAAAAAATTTCTGCGAAATAAAATCCAGATCCTCAAATATCGCGTTCCATAGGAATGTTTTCACCTTCCTGTTCCTCTATTCAAAATTCTTTTTCCGGACTTTGAGTAATTATTAATACTCTTCTCTTTTTTTGTTACACACACATATATACATTATAGCGCGAATTTTTCTCTTTTCAGTCTCATAATAATAATATTGCTATATGAATATTAATTTTTGGGGAATGAAGCGTATTACTTGCGAGATTAATACAGCTTTTACTGAATGCATAAAAAACGATCGTGAAATATATGTTGGGCAAATTCATCAAGTATTAATTTACAAATATTATACACAATCCAGACTAAAAAACCTCTTTTGTTAGTACAAAAAAAATAAAACTGAAAATTATACTTAAAGCTTCGGATTGAAATTCATTCCGAATCAATTGGAAATTTTCTGAATCATTCCAGAATTTATATCCGAACCAAACAGTTTTGAATGATTCCGAAAAACATCGGATAAATTCGGATTCATTTGGATTTACCAAATCTACTTGGATTAAAGGTTCTGATTTATTCTGATTAATTCGGATTGGCGGATTTCATTGGATTTATTTGAATTCTAATTCATGCCGAATTAATCCAAAAACCATTCAAAAGCAATACGTACAAATCGGCGAATCCGAATTAATCAGAATTAATCCCGAACTTTCGATCCTAATAAATCTGGTCAATCCGAATGAATTTTAATTTTCAATTCGTATGAACTCGGTCAATAAGAACTTTCTATCCGAATTAATCTGATTAATCTGGTCTATTCGAATCAATACGATGGAATCCGCGGATCTATATTAATCCGTATTAATAAAAACTTTCAATTCAAATAAATCCAGCCAATTTGAATGAATCAGAATTAATTCGAATGATTCCCGGAAATTCGGATTCATTCGGATTGACGGGATTTTTTTGGATTGAAATTCACTCCGAATTAAGTCGAATCATTCCACAATTCGTAACGGAACCAAACAATTTCTGAATTAATCCGAATTAATTCAAAATCCATTAAAAATCAATTCAAATGAATCCGCCAATCCGAATTAATCAGAATTAATCCCGAACTTTCGATCCTAATAAATCCGGTCAATCCGAATGAATTTTAATTTTCAATTCGTATGAACTCGGTCAATAAGAACTTTCTATCCGAATGAATTTTAACTTTCAATCCGAATAAATTAAGTTAATCACAATTTCTACCCAAAAGAATTGAATCATTCCAAACGATTCCGAAAAATCCTTGTAAATTTGGATTCTTTCAAGCTGGCCGTATTTATTAGGATTGAAAGTTTGGATTAATTCTGATTATTTCGAATTGGCGGATTCAATCGGATTTATTTTGATTGAAATCTCTTCCGAATTAATCCGAATTAATCAAAAGTTCATTCTAAAACAATCAGAATGAATCCGCCAATCCGAATTAATCAGAATTAATGCCGAACTTTCAATGCGAATGAATCCGGTCAATCGGTACTTTCTATCCGAATGAATCCGAATGAATCCAAACGATTCCGAAAAATCCTGATAAATTTGGATTCATTTAGTCTGACCGGATTTATTTGAATCTATTCTGAAATCTAAATCAATTCGATTGAATTCGCTAATCAGTTCTATCCGAATAAATCCGAATGAACCGAAAAAATCGGATAAATTCAGATTCATTTGACTTTACCAGATTTATTCAGATTGAAAGTTCGGATTTATATTCTGCTTAATTTGGATTGGCGGATTTATACGGATTTTAGGTTCGAATTGATTTTGAATAGACTTCGGGATTAATTCGGATTGAAAACTTCTTTCGGATTAAATCGGAATAAAGCCGCTTCGTTCGGATACAAATTCCGGAATGAATCGGAAAATTTCGAATTGATTCGGAATGAATTTTAATTCGAAGCTTTTGCTTTTCATTTTTATCAAATGTTTTACGTGATGTTTTTATGATACATATATTATTCACCACTGCTAACCCCAATCTTGAATACTTGGGTCATCTACCTTTCCTTCCTGTACTTGACCTTCAGTATTCCCCGGTGATATATACGAGAGCTATATTTAGTTCAAAGATTGCCGAGGTCGAAGTTCAATCATCATTATTAGAGAGAAAACCCGAGCATCCTCGTCGTAACGAGGGCCGGATATTTCCCAGCAAACACTACTTCCCCTTGGTTGGATTTGCTTTACCACAGCTAACGTAGTAGTTAAGGATCAACCATCCTTGAAATAACGCTATGACTTGAGCAGCGCAACCTCAGATTGCTAATGCACTTTGTTTTCAACTTTTTAAGTCCAAAAACATCAGTTGCAAAGATATGGACTGGAAATAAAATGGGACTAAATAAAAAAGATTCTCGTAAATTACAGACTTCACTCTTTCTCTTAAAAGGATTTGATTATACATTGTATATAACTTTTCGCTTTTAGAAATAACGAAAAAAGGAAAAGGTGGAGATTTAACCGGGAATTTCAGGAATTTCAAGAGATTTCATTGGATTTTCAAAAATTTTAACGGATTTCACGAGATTTTGTGGCATTTTGAGTAATTTTATTATATTTAATGAGACTTTATGGTATTTTGAGTAATTTGGAAGACTTTGAAAAGTGACTTTGCGTAATAAAGGAATTTCATAAGATTTCATAGGATTTTATATATTTTAAAATAATACAGCGATAGATTGTGAAATTTTAAGGAATTTTAAAGAATTTGATTAAAATTCCAGAATAAAAAATTCCCAATTATTTTGTATATACTCTTGAAATCTTTCAAAATATTTTGGAATCCTCTGAGCCTTTTTAGTTCAAATAGTGCAAACTCAAGAAAAGTATTTGACGAGATTTCATGGGATTTTAAATAATGATTTTAATTTCATTAGATTTTTGAATAATATTAAGAAAATTCAAGGGATTTTACCAAATTTATTGTGAATTTTCATAAATTTTAAGGAATTTGACGATATTTTTTTGGATCTTAAGTAATTTTCAGGACGTTTAAGGGATTCAAGGAATTTTATGAAATTTCATAGAATTTTCAGCAATTTTAAGAGATTTTATGGAATTTTTAATAATCTTAAACTATTTATCGATATTTTGTGCAATTTCAAGTGATTTGCAATACTTTTAAGGGATTTCAAAGGATTTCACGAAATTTTATTGTGGATCTTTAGACATTTTAAATTCATTACTTTAGGTAAATAAAGGGATTTAAATTCTAGAAGATTTGAATTATTTTAAATAATGTCAAGCAATTTTAAGGGATTTTATTTGATTTTCTCCCAGGGTGTCTAGTATAGTTCAGGAAAACGGGAAAAACCCGAGAATTTGAAATTATCGGAATCTTAAATTTTGGCCTAAAATACCTTGAAATCTCTGGAAAATCCTTTTCATAACTCTTTTAAAAATCCCTTGAAATTTTGCGAAAACTCTTGAAAATCCCTAAAGTGTTTCTTTAAAGTTCCTTAAAATCTCTTCAAATCCCTTGAAATCAAATGAAATTCTTTAAAAAATCTTGACATTCCTTAAGATCACTTAATTCCTCTATGAAATCCCTTGAAATTTGTTTGACATTCTTAATCCAATATAGTAAAAAAATAAAATAAAACGACGGAATAGACGTAAATATAAATGTGTGTTGGCCGGGAAAATTGAAAAAATTGACCGGAAACAATCGAGAAATGCCCGATAATTTGAAATTTGCCACCGAATCGCCCAGAACGAAACCCAAACAACGAAAAATTACATAATCGAATTCCAGTTCAAAATTCCCGACTTAAATATTAATCCATTTTATAAATAAGCCTTATACATAGTAAACTAGATTAAAACCCTCACGAGATTCCGTCAAACATTTGCCTAACTCGATTCCCTTTTAGAACAACCCTTGTGGGATCCTTTGCACGATTTTCTCACATCTCAAAAAGAAACCCACCTGGGATTCCCTGACAATATATTCTAGCTAAAAACTCTTGTGGGATCGTTTTAAAAAAACCATAAAAAATAGTGTCGATTTCCTTTTAGAAAGGTCCTCCTCTAAACCCTTAGAGGATTTCTCCACGTCATTTCCAGTTATCAGAAAAACCAATATTTTCAATCTCCAATCAATTCAAAATGTTTCCTTTCTTTTGTAAAAATTCTCTTTTATTCTATTCTAAAAAGATGATTGAGTCGAAGTCGAAATATCGTAACGCCTATTCCGCATTCCTGATTCGTCGTGTAAGTATCGATAGTGATTTTTGACAATCGATACTTGCCGAATCCTAAATTATACACGTGAATTTAATTTGAAATTTTGAATTTGCTTTCGTTAATAATCATTTTTTCACGAGTCTAAACTTGAAATACATTGAAAATCTAGGAATTTTAAGGAAATTTTATAGAATTTTTAAAGATTTTGTGGGAGATAATGGGATTTTAAATGTTATCATACAATTTTAAAGAATTTCAACAAGTTCTTGGGAATTTTTAGAATTTTTGACGACTTTGATCAGATTTTAATCGGACTTCAAGGTACTTTTATGACTTTTAAAATATGTATTTCTGGGATTTAAATAAGGAATTTAAAACTTTATAGGGAGTTTTATTGAAGAATTTCAAAAGCTTTTTATGATTTTTAAAAAATTTTGAAGGTTTTCGTCAAATTTTAAGGGTTTTCAAGAAATTTTTCGATTCCTAAAAGATGTGGAATTTTTATTGGTTTGATGGAGTTTTATGAGATTTCTAATAATTTACATAAAAATATTTCGACAGCAGATTTTTCTGATTTTTAAAACATTTTGTGAAATTTTAAATGCTTTCATGGAATTTGATAAGATTTCAAATGATTTTAAGGGATTCTAAATGTGAAGGAATTTCAAGAGATAAATGATTTTGAAGGTTTTGATGAGCATTTTTAACAATTTTGCTTCCTCATAGAGGAAGCTATGTAGTGGTGACAAAATCCAGTTTCCTAAAAAAGGTTTTTTTGAACATATTTCAAGGGCAATATATCTAATATGATGATCTGAAAAGATGTCCGGATGTATGTATGTATGTGTGTATATATGTGTGTGTGTGTTATTCCACTATATACCTAGTTGAATTTCTTAGAAGGGTTTCACAAAATATTTAATTTCAAAAGTTTTATGTACTTTTATAATTTTCGTAAAATTCTTTTTTCCACTATAACTTCTCAAATATTGAAAATTTAAAGCTGGTGTAAGGGAAATGAAGATTCCTTTCATCGAGACGAATCGATTGACCTATTATTAAATGACCTATTGATTAATGCATTTCATTAAAAAATAAGGAAGTTATGTTTATTTATAGTTTTGAAAGTTAATTTTTCGCTCTATGTTTTCAAATGATGAAAATTTTGAGTTGACGTAAGGAAATTGAATATTCTTCGTGTCGAGACGAATCGATTGACCTGTAAAATTATTTCATTTCATTGAAAATTAAGAAAGTAATGGTTAATTGTATTTTTAATAAACTAATTGTTCGACTATAATTTCTGAAATAATTAAAATTTAAAGCTGATGTAAAGGAAATGAAGATTCTTTGCGTCTAGACGAATCGATTCACTTAAAAGATAAATGCATTTTATAAAAAATAAGCAAGTTATGCTTTATTGTAATTTTCGAAAATGAATTTCTTTGAATATAACTTCTCAAATAATCAAAATTTAATGCTGATGTAAAAAATACTTAATGCTTCCTCTATGAGGAAGCAAAGTGCTCATTGAATGAGTACAAAAGTTGATACAACTTGACAGCTAGTTTAAGTAATTTGTACGAAATTCAAGAGATTTTTAGGATAATAAAAAAGATTTTGTAAAATTTTCTGGGATTTTAAGATATTTCGTGAAATTTTATGAAATTTTAAAAGCTTTGTAAGAGTTTTATGATGTTTTAATGAATTTGAAATATTGTCCTGAAATTTTAAGGAATTTTATGAGATTTCTAATAATTGTAATTCATTTCATGGAATTTGATAAGATTTCTATGTACTATTTTTAAGGGATTTAAAATTGTCATGGAATTTCAAAAGGTTTCTAGGAATTTTTAGACATTTTCATGAATTTTAAGCGATTTTGCAGGTTTTCAAAGGTTTCTTGCAATTTTTAGAGATTTTTACGAAGTTTATCATAGATTTTAAGAGATTAGAGAAATATAATATAATAAATTATAGAATATTGAAAGAGAATGTAAATGCGCGCGTTCGTTCTTGTAAAAGAAAAACTTTCTTTCCATCTAGTTATGCAGTTTAGTCGCTAATGCAACATTGTTTACTATAATACAAGCTTGAACCAAAATTGAATCTTCTTATCGTGTTATGACATATTATGTCACTAATTAAAAGGACATTTTCTGTTCTGAAATTGAAATAACAACCAAGTGTCGTAGTTTTGGCTGCAGAATTCACGATTGTCATGCACAAGATGCGTCACACTTTCTATGTTAATACCCGTGTGAATCAATTATCTCACTAGTAACGTCGCTCACGTAGAGCGCAGAATCTCTCACGCGGGATTTGTCAATTAAACAACTTATAATTAGGACAAGGGTGCTACAACTTTCTGAACCGGATTACATGTACCTGCTGTGAGCTCTATTCTGTAGTCTGTATCCTGGCAGACTTCAACAGCGGATTCTCATTTGAGCCTTCGATATACGAGTCCTGTGTATATATAAAAGAGATCAATACGTGGAAAGGATGATAAAAAGAGCGCTGGATGCTGATATATCGATCAAAGAGAGCCTTTCTTCGAGGCACTTTGCGGTGACATTCGATACGCCTCGTCTACGCTTTTCACACTTTTCTTCTCAATAATACAGTTCTCCAGTGAATAGGAATTTTCTGAGCTCGCTACATCTCCCCAATGTGTATGTTGTAAGAAATTTTTCAATATTATATTTACGTTTTCATATCTCCAGATTAAAAATTACAGTATGAAGGAAAAAGAGAAATTATATACAATTACAGGACAATTAAAAGTTAGTTCTATATAATTGAAAGAAAACATGGTTCTTTCGATATTCTTTGGGGAAATGTGTGGAAGGAAAAAAAAAAAAAAAAGAAAGATTAGGGAGAAATGTGAATGAAAATAATTAATGGAGAAGAGATTTCTATCGGACTTAGTCATGAATCGAAAGCCTGTCATAAATAAAGTCAAAATCTGATTGAATCCCATTTCAAGCCAGTATAATATTGGCAGGCATCCAATATCTGTTACGTTTATTCAAAGCCTGACAAAAGTAGGATTTCCCGATTATTTTGCTCTATGGTGATATGCTAAAAATTGTTGACCGATAAAAAATGAAAATATTTTTAAGAGTAAACATTTCTTTTTATAGTAAAAATTTTTACTAAAGTGAATTTAGAATTATTGAAGAATTTTATACTATTTATTGAGTCAGATGGACAGAATTCATGGAAAAAATTATTTATGGAAACTTTCTTTGAATGTCATTGACTTCTTTTGGATAAGACAAGAGTTTTTGTGTATTTCATTAATGTTTTTTACAATTGTGAGTATGTTTCATAAAGGAAAGCTATCTATAGATTGCAGAAATTTTGATGGGGTCCTGAAAAGTTTTTATCTAGTTCTAGTATAGAAAACTGGTAAATACCCCATCAGGATTAAAAAAATATTTTGTATTAATTATTTTCAATATTTGGTTACTTCATTAGTTAATTTTCTGAAAACCAGAATCCTGTTATGAAAGGGAAGAAGTTATATCGAAATAATTGGTTTCATGTCATTTATAAAGAAATTAAAAAAAATTCTAGGGAAATTCAAGTTTTTGGAGTTATTTAATAATTCTTAAAAATATTTCATGAGATTTTAAATGATATTGGAGAAATTTGAGGGATTTTAAGGAATTTCAAGGAATTTCAAGGAATTTAAAGGGATTTAAAGGAATTTTAAGTAAGTCTAGAGAATTTGCAAGGATTTTAAGAAATTTCAAGTGAGTCTAAAGAATTTGAAAGGATTTTAAGAAATTTGACAAGTTTCAAAAAGATTTAGGAGAGTTTCGAGATTTTTAAATTAAATTTATGTTTTGTTTAAACATTGAAAGGATTTTAAATGATAAAGAATTTTAAAGGTTTTTAAAAGAAATACAAAGAATTTGAGGGTTTACAGGAATTTTCACAGAATTTTAAGCGATTTTTAATGACATTAGAAAATTTCAAAGAATTTAAAAAGAATATTCTTAAAAATTTTAGAATTTTCAAGAAAATATTTTTAAAATATTTTTAAAAATAATATTTTAAAAGATTTTTAATCATCTTACAAAAATTTCAAAAGATTTTAAAAGAATATTAAAAATAAATGTAAGAAATTATTTAATTATTTAATTAAGAACTATTTCAAGAGATTTCAAGTGATTTTTAGGAATTTCAAAAAATTCAATAAAGTTTCAAGTGTTTTAAGTAATTTAAAGATGAAAATGTTTTTGGTTCCTTGAAAATCTGTGAAATCTCTTGAAATTTCTTGAAATCTACTGAAAATTATTGAAATCCCTTGAAATTATTTGAAATCTTTTAAAATTCTCTAAGATAACTTAAAAAAATAATCTTTTAAAATTCCTTTAAATCTCAAGCTATTAAATATTAATAAAGGTGTCAATGTTTCAAAGATATTTGTCTAAAGGTTTTCAAAAGCTAAGTGATTCTAGGTAATTTAAAACAATTTCAAGTAATTTTGTGATTTTTATTAATTTAAGAGAATTCAAGCGATATTAAATAATTTCTAACGAGTTTTAAAATATCAATATTTCCTAAAGGATTTTAAGAAATTTTAAATAGTTTCAAGAAATTTAAAGCGATTTCAAGAGATTTCAACTGATTCTAAGGAATTTAGAAAATATTCCAAAAAGTATCAATATTTCTAAGTATTTTAAAACCAGAAAATGTTTTATAATTCTTTAAAATCCGTTAAACATTGAAACCATTTGAATTGTATTAATATTCTTTGAGATCTCTTAAAAAATCTTGTAATCTTTTGAAATCTATTTAAATCTTTAGTTATTAAAAATTATGAAAATAAATTATGAAAAAAATACATAATCATGAAACATATAAAATGTAGTAAAATAATAATCCTATCTTAAAAAAGTGTTGTCACGATATATCTCGAAAATCTCGCATACATTGTTGTTGCAAACCTGATTGGTTTTTGAATGACTTGAAGTTGAAAGAAGAAAAACAAACTAATGGTGCAAAAAAATGTCAGGAAAACCTTCGAAATACGTTAAAATTTCTTAAAACTCCCAAAAACCTCTTAAAGTCTCTTAAAAATCCACAAAAATGATTAAAATCATTTTTTTGTGGAATTTTAAGGAATTTTCAAATTTTTCGTTACATTATAAAGGACTTCAGAAACTTGGAAAAAATTTTAAGGAATTATAAATATTTTCGTGGAATTTCAAAAGATGTTAAAAGTCTTGTAAGAATTTTCAGTAATTTTAAAAGATTTTAAAAGGTTTCTATGTATTTAAAGGGATTACAATAGAAATGTATAATATTTAAAAGATTTAGTGGAATTTCAAAAAATTTTAAAAAGCTTGTAAGAATTAAAAAAAAATTTTTATTTCGAAGAGTAATTTTAAAGGATTTAAAAGCTTTTCATGGAATTTTAAAGGATATTAAGAGGATCTGTTAAAATATCCTTAAATTCCTCGAAATTCCAGAACCTTAGGAATTTAAAATTCATAAAAACCCCTTAAAATTCATACAAACCTTTTGAAATCCCTTAAGGGCATGTGTTACGTGTTCACGTTCTTGACGGATGTTGACTACAATTTTTTTGAAAATATAAAAACTGTAGAAAAAAAACCTGGTTTTAAAACTTGCTCATATAGTAAGTAACACATGCCCTTAAAATTTCATGACAAATTAGAAAGATTTAGAAAATTTTATAAATCGCTTAAATTCGTTGAAATCTTTTAAAATTCTTAGAAATCTCTTAAAATTACTCAAACTTTGAAAACATTTGGAATTCCTTAAAATTTAAAGGGATTACAAGAGATATGTATAACATTTAAAATATTTAGTGGAATTTTAAAGAATTTTAAAAAGCTTCTAAGAATTGTAAGTGATTACAAGAGATTTGTATAATATTTAAATGATTTAGTTGAGTTTTAAAAGGACTTCATGAAATTTTAAGAGATTTTTAAGGAAGTTTCGAGAATTAAAAAAATTTTAAGGAATTTTAAAGGATTTCACAAATTTTTTAAGATTTTCTACATTTGATTTTTTAATTACGTGAATTTGTAAGAAAGTAAATAAATAATTGTGCGCGTAGCGCACGTGTTGGTCTGCTAGTTTTAATAAAAATCTGTTTAAATTTCCAATATGAACCTATTCCGTGTAATCATAGTTATCTTTTATATTTTTATAAATAATTAATTAACCGAGAAAAATATTGGAAATTCCCTATTTTTATCTGATATTTGGTATTGACGCAGAAAACTCTTCAATGTCCTGTTTCATTATCAAAAGTAATCTTATTGTCAGTTATGCCGTCTTATTGAATTCGGTTTTTCAATTACTTAGTTTCCAAATTAAGTTTTAATGAATTATTGAATGTAGGGAGGGAACTAAGTAGAACTGCTAACTCAATGTTAGATCGAAATATTCAGCACATCAGTTTATATCGGCAGAAACTTGCTTGACAGAACTTCCTAAAGCGGAAGTTGGTTGTGGTTCAGCTTGTCGTTTCGACTGCTACCGTATCAGAAACCAACAGACCAGCTAAAGCTGAAATATAAAGCAAGAATTCACTGCATCCACAGAATCCTAATCATAATGATCAAAATTATACGTATTATTTCATAAAACCTGCAATAATATATTTATCACCATATTATGAAAGAAACTTCATTAAATTCTTTAAAATCAGATACATGTGACATTTAATCTGATTATTATTCAATATCATTCATTATTATTCAATATTATTCCATTATTATTCAATTTCATTCAAGAAACATTCGGAAATCGTACAGGAAATGAAATTATTTTATTTTTGCAAACATCCATCAAATGCAACGTTTTTCCGATAATTACAACAGAAAAACACATTTCCGACAATACAATCTTTAGGTACTGAAAAATCTCCATCTTACCGAATATCAATAAGCTTGTTTTACATAAAGTCGTAAAGAGTGCTCGTTGCATCGTTTAGAAGATAAAAAGAATAAAAATGAAGCATGAAAGTATGGAGTATATGTTGAACAAGAAAAATGTGATGATCAAGGAAAAAGCTTTTTTATAAATACATTTACAACCACTCTCGGAAAGTATTAAAGATTTAATACAACTCCTTTCAAGGACTATTTTTCTTCTATGAATTTTTGAAGCTCTACTTGGTTGCTTTAAAGCTTCAAGTAACCAATATACATACAAGGGGGCCACAAGATTCAATTTTTCAATTTCCCTGACATTTTCCTGACATTTTCCTCACTTTTCCTGATTTTTCCTCACTTTTCCGTTTTCCCTGACTTTTCCCTGACTTTATCCTGATTTTCAGACAAATTTCCTTGGCAGAAAAGTATTAAAAATACGTATACATTTTCCATAATAATACTATTGAGATTTTTAAATTTCGTACATAATATCACTTTAAATCTTTTGAATTTTAAAATCAATTGACAATATTTAATATTCGTAAAAATCTTTCGCATTGACAACAACTTTTGAAAAGATGTTTTAAAATTCGTTGAAATTTCTTGAAATTCCTAGAAACATCTTAAAATTCCATGAAATCCCTTCAAATTAAAAATATTTTAAATATCATTAAAATTCCTTTAAAATATTTACAAATATTTTTAAGTACTTGAAAATCCTAAAACTATTTTGAATTTTTATTTAAATTCCTTAAAAACTCCTTAATATCTCTTAAAATCCTTTCGGAAATCTTGTAAAATCTCTTGAAATCCCTTTAAATTCTAGTCTAATTTAATTTAGAATTGAATAAAATTGTATAAAAAGGAAAAATTCCTATTTAAACCCTCAAAATATCTCAAAATATAATAAAATTTTGTGAAATTCCTTTAAATTTCGCAAAATTACTCAAAATACCATAAAGTTTCATTAAACCTCTTAAAATTCCTGAAAGTTCATTGAAATTTCGTAAAATCCCTTGAATTCCTTCAAAATTCTTAATTTAAATTTCCTAAAATTGTCTGTCATTCCTTGATATTCCTTAAAATAACTCAAAATATCATGAAGTTTCATTCAAACTTTTAAAATTCCTGAAAATCAACTGAAAGTTCGTAAAATTCTTTGAACCCCATTAAAGTTTTTTAATCTACTTAATATTTCATACCTGATCTTCAAATTCCTTTAACATCTTTCAGAATCTGGTGAAATTCTTTTGATATTCGTAAAATTACTCTAAAACTCATGATATCTCATTAAATCTTTTTAAAACTAGTAAGCATTTCATGAAATCTTATTGAAACTTTAAAAATTGCTGAAAATTAATTGAAGTCACGTAAAATCCTGCGAATCCCCTTAAAAAAAAGGGAAATTCCTTTATATTTCGTAAAATCACTTGATATTCCTTAAAATTACTTAAAATTCCAAGAAAACTCATTAAATACTTTTAAATTCTTGAAAATATAATGAAATCTCATCAAATCTTTTTAAATTTCGGAAAATAAATGTCCTCAAAATTCCTAAATATCTTAAAACTCCTTTTACTTGACATTTTATGAAGTCTTATGAAATTTCTTTAAGATTAGTAAAATCACTTGGTATTCCTTAAAATTGCTGAATATCAACTGAAATTTGGCAAAATCAGTTAAAAATTTAAAATTACTCAAAATTCCATGAAATCTGGTTAAATACTTTAAAATTCTTGAGAATCTAATGAAATATCATCAAATCTCTTCAACTTCAATAAAGTTTCTTAGAATCCCATGAAATTTCATGAAATTTCTAAAATTTCAATGAAATCTCAAAATCCGCTTGAAATCCTTTAAGTCCATAATATTCTAATATTATCCATAATATCTTAAAATTACTTAAAATTTAAAGCAATTTCATAATATCCCATAAAATATTTTTAAATTCCTTTAAAATCCTTCAAAATCTAGTGCAATTCCTTAAATTTCGTAAAATTACTTGATATTCCTTAAAATTACTCAAAATTCCATGAAGTCAATGAAATCTTACGAAAACCCTTAAAATTCCTGAAAATGAAGGTCTTTAAAATTGTCTAATATCATAAAATATCTGAACATCCCTTCAAATTACTTAGAATCCCCTAGAATATCATCAAATCCCATAAAGTTACTTAAAATCCCATAAAATCTCACAAAATCCCCTGAAATTCCTGAAAATTCAATAAAACCTCATAAATCCTTGCAATCGTGGATCAAAGTCCTCATTAAATCTCTTAAAATACTTAAAAATCTAATGAAATTTCGTAAAATACTACTTAAAAATCTCCTGAAATTTTTTCCTCAAATAACTTAAAATTCCACAAAATATATATTCAAATCCCATAAAATTACTTTATAATCGATATAAAATATAAAAATTTCTAATTCCTGGTCAAATTTTAGGAATCTCAATAAATTTGTTAAATCCTTTTAAATTCCTTAAAATAATTCAATGTCCCATTAAATCCTATTAAACCCTCAACATATCTAAAAATCCAATGAAATTATGTAAAATTCCTTCAAATACCTTAAAAGTTTTAAAAATTACTTAAAATTTCACGACCACCAAATCTTTTAAAATTTCTGGAAATAAATGTTCATAAGTGTAAAAATCCCATAAAACTTTTGATATTCCTTGATGGTCCATAAAATTCCAAAACCTATCGATATAATCCTTAAAAAGACTAAAAATCCTAAGAAATCTTATGAAATTCTTTTTAATTTTTCAAAATGAATTGGTATTTCTGAAAATTACTCAAAATTCCAGGGAATTTCGGTAAATTCTTTCAAATTCTTGAAAATCCAATATAATCTCACCAAATCCTTTCAAATTTCTGGAAATAAATATCCTTAAAATGACCTAATATTTCCTAAAATATCTCAAAGTCGATTAAAATTACTTAGAATCCCCTAAAATATCATCAAGTCCCATAAAATTACTTAAAATCCCATGCAATTTTATTAAAATACTTAAAAATCTAATGAAGTTTCGTAAAATGCTAGTTAAAAATCTCCTAAATCTTTCTCAAATTACTTAAAATTAAAGTTCCACAAAATATATATTCAAATTCCATAGGATTACTTTATAATCGTTTAAAATCTCTTAATTTTTCCCAAAAAAATGTGGGATTGGAAAAATTGAGGGATTTCAAAAGTGTACAAAATAATTCAAAGATTTTAATTTTTGCAATATAAAAATTAGTAATTTCTAGTCTAATTTTATGAATCTCAATAAATTTGTAAACTCCTTTTAAATTTCTTAAAATTATTCAAAGTCCAATTAAATCCCATTAAAACCCTCAAAATATTTAAAAATCCAATGAAATTAGGTGAAATCCCTTGAATCTCTTGAAAGCTTTTAAAACTATTTAATATCCCTTAAAATATTTGAAAATCCAATAAAACTTGGTGAAAATCCTTGAAACAGCAATGATTCTAAAATTACACAAAATATCGTTAAATCCTTTAAAATTATTTAAAATCCCATGAAATCTCGATAAATATTTTGAATTACCTGAAAATCCAATGAAAACTCTTTATTAGATTTTTATAATCTTTAAATTTCTTTAGATTCTATAAAACCCCAATAACTGATAAAATCCCTTAAAATTTATAAAAATCAGAATAAATTCCATAACATTCCTTGAAATACCGTGAAATCCTTTATTTTTTTTTTAAATTTCAATAAATCCTGTAAAGTGAATTAAAATTCACTGAAATTTCTTGAAATTCCTAGAAACATATTAAAATTCCACGAAATCCCTTCAAATAAAAAATATTCTTTTTAAATCCTAAAACTATTCTGAATTTTTGTTTAAATTCCTTAATTCTCTTAAAATCCTTTAGGGAATCTTGAAATCCTTTTAAATCCTCGAAAATCACTTGAAATCTCTTCAAATTTTTGAAATTCTCTAAGTCTAGTTTAATTTAGAACCTAGAGAAATCTCGCCAGGATCCCGTAGAATTTTCTGCACCTATTTATTTTATTTATTTTACCTTCTATTGTGACAAATTATGGAAGGAAGTAGCATGCCAAATTTCTGCGCAACCACTGAGTTTCTGATTTCTGAACAGAGATTATACTGGCGGTAAATACAATTAGGAAAATGAGTTTAGTTTAACAAATCCATTTGCAGAACACTGGCTTAGACTCTGGTTGTTATTTGGTCGAATGTGTTGATTCAGGTGAATCTATACAGACTATCACATCTGAGATTATTGCTACTCTCGCGTTAATTTCGAACCTGTTTACCCCAATATGCTATATATTGTGCAGAATTCCCATCAAGAAAATACAATTAACGTTAATTATACTGAGTAGCTAGACTAGAAATTTAACGTCATATAATTTATATACACCCTAATCGTGTTTACATAGTAATGTCTGACACAAGCTTGACTTATACTACTGAATGGTAGAAATCAGTAGAAATCTTTACCAATGTATGGAGAACGAGAAAAATAATGAAATGGATGTTTTAAAGCTCGAATCGTATATTGATTTTTAAATGGTATCCAGGAATAAAAGTTTCAAGATTAATTCTCGTTCTCTACTTGAAAAGAATCTTGATGCAGTTAATTTCTTGAAAGAAGAAGAAGAAACATTATAAATGAAGAGAAATTTTATTTGAGTTTCTTCCATTATTTATTAGACTAGAAATCAATACGTCAACTTATCATTCGTTAAACGAAATTCAATGAAATTTCCTCTATTTTATTACTGGATAGTGGATATTTTTCTAAGATTGGTCAAGGATTCGACTCACGTTTAGAGTAATTTATTAGTTCTTACTCTGCAGACCTTATCTGAATAGAGTGCGATACCAGCGAACCACGAAATACTTTCAACATCTCGAATCTGAAGTTGCTCGACTATAAGTGCGTTAATTCCTGTCCATTACCTCGATTAGTTACGGCAACCTGGTACTTGCTGCATTTACCAGTTGGTCAATATACCCCCGGGATATATTTAATCTTGTGATCCCAGGCAAATGTTGGTTTTACACTAAATGGCCACTAAACTGTTAGCAGAACAAGGATGATGAAATTATGTTATTATATTGTTTTTAAATTTTATATGAAGCCATTTTTTGTCAACAGAATTACATATTTTACTGAATCTTGGAAGCAAAAGCAGCCTAAGCTAATTTCGTTTAATTTAATTTAATTTAATTCCTTTCAATTCTAAACAATTTCATTGAATTCTTCTCAATTCTGTTTAATTGTATTCCACTTAACTCGATTCCATTCCAGTGCATTAAATTTTAATCGATTCCAGTAAATCAATTAAGATTCCTTCAATTTCATTCAATATTATTCAATTCCATCTAGTCCCATTCAATTACATTTAGTTGATTTAGTTTCATTAAATTCCATTCTTTTAAATTCTTAGTCAATTATGCTTTATTATTTTTCTTTTTATACTTTTAAAGGGTATTATAAGTATTATTATGAAAAAAGAGGTTGTAGTTATATCGAAACGAGTGGTGTTAAGTAATTTATAAAGAAATTCAGAACAATGTTTTTATAATTAGAAATATAGGGTGTAAATTCAATCCATTTAGCTTAACCCAGAATTTGAAGCTTGTCTAGCTACAAGTACATATTCCCTATATGCCTTATACACACTACACATACTGGGACTGATGATTAGAGTACTCCATTTAATCGACCTGAATTTCCAAGTATAAGCTAATTGACATACGTGAAATTATCTCGAGTGACCTTCCAACAGTCAAATATTTGTCATTCTTTACAACTGTGTTACTTCAAATTTGGAGAGCTTCCAAAACAAGCATTTACTTGTTGGAAGCACTGCAATTTCATCGTTTGCAATTATTATAGATAAATGATTAATTTTTCTTTTATTTATCTTAAAAAAGTGATGTTACCAATATATCGAATACATTGTTTTCTAAAACCTGATTCGTTTAGAAACTGCGCGAATTGTGTGAATATATATCGAATTTGAAAACAATCTTCAGACTATTTTCGTTTTCGAAAAGATTATTAAGACAGATAATACGAATTTTACAAAATTGATTGAAATTTTCGAAATTTTAAAGGATTGAACGATATTTTGTGTAATTTTAAGTTATTTTAGAATGTTTAAAGTTTTTTCAAGGATTTTCACCAAGTTTTATTGGATTTTCAAATATTTTAAGGGATATTAAATAGTTTTAAAAGCTTTCAAGAGATTCAAGGGATTTCACATAATTTCATTGGATTTTTAGATATTTTCAGGGTTTTAATGGGATTTAATTGGACTTTGAATAATTTTAAGAAATTTAAAAGGAGTTTACAAATTTATTGAGATTCATAAAATTAGACTAGAAATTACTAATTTTTATATTGTAAAAATTAAAATCTTTGAATTATTTTGTACACTTTTGAAATCCCTCAATTTTTCCAATCCCACATTTTTTTGGGAAAAATTAAGAGATTTTAAACGATTATAAAGTAATCCTATGGAATTTGAATATATATTTTGTGGAATTTCAATTTTACGTAATTTGAGAAAGATTTAGGAGATTTTTAACTAGCATTTTACGAAATTTCATTAGATTTTTAAGTATTTAAAGAGATTTAATAAAATTTCATGAGATTTTCTAAGTAATTTTAATCGACTTTAAGATTTTTTAGGAAATATTAGGTCATTTTAAGGATATTTATTTCCAGAAATTTGAAAGGATTTGGTGAGATTATATTGGATTTTCAAGAATTTGAAAGAATTTATGGAAATTCTCTGGAATTTTGAATACTTTTAAGAGATATAATGAGACTTCATGGAATTTTGAGTAATTTTCAGAAATATCAATTGATTTTGCAAAATTAAATGAAATTCATACAATTTCATAAGATTTTTAGTCTTTTTAAGGATTATAACGATAGGTTGTGGAATTTTAAGGAATTTTATGGAACATCAAGGAATATCAAAAGTTTTATGGGATTTTTACATTTATGGACATTTATTTCCAGAAATTTTAAAGGATTTGGTGAGATTGTATTGGATTTTCAGGAATTTCAAGAAATTTCATAAGATTTCACGGAATTTTAAGTAATTTTAAGAAATATCAATTGATTTAACGAAATTTAAAGGACTTTCACAAAATTCTGAAAGATGTTAAAGGGATTTTAAGTTCTGGTATGGGACATTAAGTAAATTAGAAAACTTTAATGGGATTCAAGGAATTTTACGAAATTTCAGTGAACTTTCAGGAATTTCTAGAGGTTCAATGAAAATTCATGGCATTCTCATCAATTTTACGAAATTTAAAGAAATTCCACCAGATTTTGAATAACGTTAAGGAATTTATAAGGGTTTTACGAAATTTATAGAGATTTTGGAGATATTAAGTAATTTCAAGGTATATCGAAGAATTTTAAGGGATTTGGTGAGATTTCATTGGATTTTCAAGAATCTAAAAGAACTTAACGAGATTGCATAGAATTTTGAGTAATTTGAGAGATTTAATGAAATTTCAAGGAATTTTATGTAATTTTAAAGAATATAAAGTGATTTTAGGAAATTTAAAGGAATTTTAAGAGTTTTAATGAGACTTCATGGTATTTTTACTAATTTTAAGTAATATTAAAATTTAATTAGTCTTCATGGGTTTTTGATAAATTTTAAGGAATTTGATGATATTTCATTAAATTCTCGAAAATTTTCAGGTATTTAACCAGATTGCATGGAATTTTAAGTAATTTTAATGAATGTCAATTGATTTTACAAAATTTAATGAAATTTCACCAGATTTTGAAGGGAATCAAAAGATTCTACGTAATTTCAGTTTATTTTCCGGAATTTGAAGAGTTTTAATGAGATTTCATGGTATTTTTACTAATTTTAAGAGATTTAACAAGATATCGTGAGTTTTAGAGTAAATTTTACCAAAATCAAAGGAATTTCACTAGACTTTGAAGGATTTTAAGGGATTTTAAGATATTTTATGGGATATTAAGTAATTTTACAGATTTTGAAGAAATTCAATGAATTTTACAAAACTTCAGTTGATTTTGAGGAATTTTAGGAAACTTATGGAACGTGAAATTAATCGCGCCCGGATAATAATATTGCTATTTTTAAAAAAAAAATGGGGGATATTGCTTAAAATCGTTTGAAATTCTCGAAGATATAAAAAATACAGTCAAAGAAATTAGAACTGAGAAACGTGATTTCTTGAAAAGTCAATGGCCGTTAGGGGATTTACTATTTGGATCGAGGCGATTTACCGAAATGTTCTCAGTTGAAGGGTAATCGAGACGAAAAGGACCTGCAAGAAGGTGAGTGTGAAAGGGTAATAAAGTCACCTCCGGGAAGCCAGAGGGTGAAGATTTTATCGTGTAAGAGGTGCCTCTGAATTATTTAGTGGAAATGGCTCGTGAAAGAGAACTCCGAGCTTTTAAGCACGACGCAACATTCGAGCGATGCGTTTTCCGCTTTACCTGACACCTTCAATGTTCTTGAAAAAGTCCAAGTTCTGTCAGATGCCAGTTGGTTGCACAGAATATGAAAATAAAAGTTGACGCACGTATTCACAGAATTCATTTCATTCTGTTTTTTTTTTGCAATTCTTTTTACTTTTGAGCGATAAAATTGAAAAAAAAGTAAATATGACAACAGAATTTTCATAGAGATGCATTTTATTCCATTGAAGAAAATCTTCCATGTTATTTACAGATTTACAATGTTAAGAACTTTCGAATTTTTATTTATTTGAATGTTTGGATTTAGTTGTTGAGGAGGAAATTCAGCATAAATCACAGTTCTAAATGATCTGCGTCATGTTTACCATCTTGCAGTGGCGCAGAAATCATGTGTAAATAAATGCCTAACGTTACCATAGAACATTCTGTAGAAGGGGAATGAAAGGGGTTTAGGGGTGTTTCGTTGCTCGAAACTCCATGAACCGTGCAATCAGCAAACTCAGTTAAAGCTCAGTCCGTAATCACAATTACGCCATCGTATTGCTATAGGCGTCTAGATTCGTGATGAACTCACAATCAGAGCAACGTTATCAGAAGATATGTCAGTTTGCCATAGAGAAACTATACATGTATATAAAATCAATAAGAGTTTAAACGTTGCTCATTTCATGAAAGTTCCATGTTTATCATAAAATCAGTTGCTATTTGGAAGGAAGTTTTGTGGAAGGAAGATCATGTATGTAAATTGAGTTCGTCGACGAACAAACATTGTTGTTATTAATACAAGTTCATTTACATTATTGCATAATGGAAATATCTAATATACGTAAAAGAGAATATTAATAATAAATATTAGCAAGGAATATTCCTTGCAAAATTATCATAAAATGCATAAAATTATCCTGCTGATTTTTTAAAGATATACCTAATATTTTTATTGGGTTCAGGTTTCAGCTGAGGATTTTTTACATTTTCATCAGAGAAAATATATCATATTTGTGTAAATATTAAATTTGACTCCCCCTTTCATTTTTTACAAATATTCACGTTTTAGGAACCCCTGAACCCAAAAAACATATTTTTACAAACTCAGTGACTCTTTTTTCAAGATTTCATTCATTGTCAGTGAAAATCTACTGAAAATCAGTGAAAATTCACTGAAATTTTCAGTAATCATCATATGACTAAACTGATGAAAATTTCAATAACTTTTTACTATTTTCCAGTAGATTTTTCACTGATGAAAATCGTGAGAAAACAGTCACTGAGAATCAATGGATTTTGACTGGAAATCAGTGAAATTTCACTGACTTTACACTGTTTCAAGTTTAGAGAGTTGTTAATCATAAAATTGTGTAAATTTTATGTGATAATTGATAATGTTATGTAATAATTAATACTGATAAGTAATAATTAATAAAGCTATGTGATAATTAATAATGATATTTAATAATTAATCTTCAAATATTTTATTTTAGAATAAAAAAACAATTCTATATCGGAAAAATTTATATTCTAACTGAAAATCTCGAAGTCAGTGAAGGATATAAAATGGATTTC
This sequence comes from Synergus japonicus, assembly GCA_900474275.1. Lineage (NCBI taxonomy): Eukaryota > Metazoa > Arthropoda > Insecta > Hymenoptera > Cynipidae > Synergus > Synergus japonicus. The sequence continues at coordinate 75,168 of UCOH01012611.1, forward strand.
AAAATGATTGCAATGTATTTTGAATTATTTCACAGAATATGAAATCTCGTTAAAAATATTAAAAATCCTTAAAATTTCATAATATCAAAATAAATTTTGGAAAATTACTGAAAATTACTTAAAATTATGTGAAAACCCTTAAAATTGTATACTACCCCAATGTTTTTTTTTTTTCTAAAATAACAGTAAAATTTAACTTCGGTAAAATCACGTGATATATACTTTAAAATTACTTAAAATCCCACGAAATATCGTTAAACCAATTAAAATCCCATGAATTTTCATTAAGTCAATTAAAATCCTATGAATTTCCATTAAATCCCTTAAAATTTCTGAAAATCCAATGAAATTTTACCAAATCACTTAAAATTTCTTAAGATTTCATAAAAAACCAATAATTTTGGTAAAAGCCTTTTTTAATTTCTCGAAATTGACAGATTGTTATTTTTACATTTATTGGAATAAAAATATTTTTAAAAATGTTTCCAAAGTTTCCAAAACTCAAAATTTTTACTTATTTACTGATGGCAGAAGTTTACCCAGTGTTGCTCGGGATTTTGAGAGATTTCTTGGAATTTTAAGAGATTTTAAGGAGACTTTAAATAAGGATTGTAAAAGATTTGAAGGATTTTTTTGTTGAAAATTTGAATTTTCAGAAATATTCAGTGATCTTATGAGATTTCATGTGATTTTCAGGAATTTAAAAGACTTCGAGAGATTTGAAGGGATTAATGAAGCTTAAAGAAGTTTAATGGGATTTTATAGAATTTAAAAATAAAATTAAAAACAATAAAAATAATAAACATTTTGCCTTTTTGAAGATTTTATGAAGACATAATTTTACGATATTTCCTGGAATTTTGAGTAACTCTAAGGGATTTAACAATGATTTATTGGACATTAAGTAATTTTAAGAGATTTCAAGAGATTTTAATGAACTCCATGAAATTTTGAAATAATTCAAATGATTTTAAGACATTTACTGAAGATTTTAAAGAATTTCAAGTAAATTTAAAATATTTTGAGGGATTTCATTTTATTTCATCTAGATTAGAATCGATTCCTTTAAATTTCTTAAAATCTTTAAAAATATTTAACCGTTTGATGTCAATTAGAGATCATTTCAAGGTCAATTCAATATTACTTCAGGATTAAGCTAAAAAATGCCACGTAATGAATTTTAATCATTGAATTCTTTCAAAATCTTTAAAATTACTTAATATTCTATAAAATATATTAAAATCCCTTAATATCCTTCGAAATCTAGTGAAATTCATTTGATTTTCGTAAAATCAGTTGAAAACTCATGAAGTCTCATAAATCTCTTAAAATTACTCAAAATTCCATGAAATCTCGTTAAAACCACTAAAATTCCTGAAAATTAACTGAAATTTCGTAAAATCCATTGAATTCCTTCAAAATCTATAAAATTACTTAATATCCAATAAAATATCTTAAAATCTCTTAAAATCCTTTAAAGTCTATTGAAATTCCTTTAATTTTCGTAAAATTACTCTAAAACTCATGATATCTTATTAAATCTTTTAAAATTATTAAAAATTCCATGAAATCTCGTTAAAACTCTTAAAATTCCTGAAATTTAATTGAAATTTCGTAAAATACATTAATTACTAGATTTCATGTGATTTTCAGGAATTTAAAGGACTTTGAGAGATTGGAAGGGACTTTAATAGCTTTTATAGGATTTTGAAGCAGTTTAATGGGATTTTATAAAATGTAAAAATAAAATTAAAAACAATAATAAACTTTTTGACTTTTTGGAGATTTTATGGGATTTTAAGAGATTTCAAGAGATTTCAAGAGATTTTAAAGAATTTCAAGTAAATTAAAAATATTTTGAGGGATTTCATTTTATTTCATCTAGATTATAATCGATTCCTTAAAATTTCTTAAAATCATTTAAAATGTTTAACCGTTTGATGTCAGTTAGAGATAATTTAAGGTCAATTCAATATTTCTTCAGGATTAAGCTGAAAAAAATACCGCATAATGAATTTCAATCATTGTATAAAAAATTTGCAGTCCCATGCAAAAATGTGCTTGACCTTTAAATAAAAGTCCAAATGAACAGTAAAATTTCGTTTTGTGAAAAACAGACTCTGGAATAAATCTAAAAAAATTCTCTCATTTCCAAATTGATTCTATGAATAATGAAGTTGAACGTCAATTTTGAGGCAAAAAAGTATTTAGATTGAGTAACAATAATTCATCCTATGATATTTTACGTTTGACGCCTAAAGCTCCTCGTGAATTAAATTTTTTGCTCCACTTGGGAAAATTGTATTTTTTGCCTTTGGCGTTCTGTCACTCGCGTTTAAAAAAATGAATTACACAGCATAAGTTTATTAGATTTTTATATCGAAAAATTTAAATGACAGAAGAGTTCACATTAATTGAAAATTTAAAATGTGAATCACAAGAACTTTAATGAATATCTGCATACCTATAATTTCATAATATTAATATCACAAATATTAATGTGTATTTGTGAGCAAGTAAACAGTCTCGAAATTAATTCTCTACATAAACATAACTTATAAATTATAGAACACAATGTTTCGGTGGATATTGCAAAAAATTCTCGTTGATTTCCCCTGACTTGGTTCTTTGCAAACATTGCAGTCATAAAATATGGTCGAGCTAATAAAATCTATTTTTCTTTTTACGACATCTTATTTCATAATATCCGACACACGGTCGATTGCTTAATCAATATTTTAGTATTTAAACATCCCCAATAAATTTCAAGGTATCAAAGTTTTATTCGAAACTTGATCAAAGACAATAGAAACACAATTGAAAAATTACAACTGATATTACCAAAAGATTACATTCTGATATTCCTATGTAGATGTCAATTTTTTTCCATTATGCAACTCTTTGACTCATTTTTGATAAAAAATCGACATTCGCAGATTTAATTCAAATCCCTTAAAATTGCTAAAAATAAAAGTCCTCAAAATTACTAAATATCTTAAAATTCCTTAAAATTACTTAAAATCCTATGAAGTCTTATGAAATTTCTTTAAGATTAGAAAAATTACCTGGTATGCCTTAAAATTACTTAAAATGACTCCAAATACCATGAAGTTTTATTAAAACTCTTAAAATTCCTGAATATCCACTGAAATTTCGTAAAATCGCTTGATATTCCTTAAAATTACTTACAATTGCTCTAAAATTGCTTAAAATCCTATGAAGTCTTATGAAATTTCTTTAAGATTAGAAAAATCACTTGGTATGCCTTAAAATTACTTAAAATCACTCCAAATACCATGAAGTTGTATTAAAACTCTTAAAATTCCTGAATATCAACTGTAATTTCGTAAAGTCGCTTGATATTCCTTAAAATTACTTAAAATTGCTCCAAAATTACTTAAAATCCTATGAAGTCTTATGAAATTTCTTTAAGATTAGAAAAATTACCTGGTATGCCTTAAAATTACTTAAAATGACTCAAATACCATGAAGTTTTAATAAAACTCTTAAAATTCCTGAATATCAACTGAAATTTCGTAAAATCCTTTGATCCCTTCACAATCTGGTGAAATTCCTTGAAATTTCGTAAAATCGCTTGATATTCCTTAAAATTACTTAAAATTGCTCCAAATATCATGAAGTCTCATTAGAACTCTTAAAATTCTCTAAAACCATATGAAACACAATTGAAAATTTACAACTGATATTACCAAAATATTACATTCTGATATTCCTATGTAGATGTCAATTTCTTTCCATTGTGCAACGCTTTGATTCATTTTTGATAAAAATTCGGCATTCGCAGATTTAATTCAAATCCCTTAAAATTTCTAAAAATAAAAGTCCTCAAAATTACTAAATATCTTAAAATTCCTTAAAATTACTTAAAATCCTATGAAGTCTTATGAAATTTCTTTAAAATTAGAAAAATTACCTGGTATGCCTTAAAATTACTGAAAATGACTCCAAATACCATGAAGTTTTATTAAAACACTTAAAATTCCTGAATCTGGTGAAATTCCTTGAAATTTCGTAAAATCGCTTGATGTTCCTTCATTGATTTATTTTTAATTTGCTTTTCTAGTTCTAATTCTTTTTCACTAGTAGAAAATACATGAAATCAATGGAACTGACATAAATTCATGAATAAAGAGAAAAAATTGATTTTTTCGTGGCTAAATATATAATTTTAATATTATAAGCTGAATATTTTATTTCGCTTCGTAAAAGAGAACAACTAAAATAAACACTGGGCAAAAAATGGACTGGAATCGAAGTGCTCTAGATAGGGATTCGTTATTGGAAGTTCGGTAAGCTCTTAATCCTTTGCGCAAGGATCTCTTTGCGACCTTAGTGCAATAATCTTTTTTCGCAGCGAGGAAATAAAAAAAAAATGCATGAAATAATACATAAAAAAAAGAAAAACCATCCAACTAAATGTGTGCACTTTTTTGTGGATGAATGCGATTGGTACATGTACATCGCGCCAGTCTATATACTCTATATGCATTGCACCTGTGATCGTTACGAGGCCCGATTCCATCCAGCCAAAGTAACAAAGTTATACACTCTACTTTGAATGCACCGAGGCTGATGTTTCCGGTTCCGCTTTGATCTGCTTCACACTGAAAATGGAGTGTCGGTAATACCGATTCGCTGCTTTTAGAAAAGAGTCTTTTGCGGTCTGGGATGGATTTTACGATTAAATGCGATTATGCGATGTGCAAAGTTCTTTTTCCTACATTGCTCTATACAAACTCTTGAAAAGGGAATGAAGAATATGTAATAAATTGAGGATAAGTTTGATAAGGTTTTGAAGGGTCTCACTTTTTGAATATATGTATTATCAAAATGTTTTTGCACACCTTTTGCTGAAAAAATTATTAAAAAGATTCAGAGGATTCGAAAGAGTTTCATAAATCAAAGGATTTATACATTTTTAAGGGATTTCAAAAGTATAGAGAATAATTGAGAATTTATCATTTTTGAAATATAGAAACTTGTAATTCTTTGTTTTATTTCAGAAATCTCTATAAGTTTAATAAAATTCCTTAAAAGCTCGTGAGTTAATTCTTCACAATGTAATGAAATTCCTTTGAACTTCGTAAAATATCTTAAAATCCTTTAAAATCCTTCAAAATCTAGAGAACTTCCTTTGACTTTCGTAAAATCAGTTGAAAACTCATCAAGTCTCATTAAATCTCATAAAAATACTCAAAATTCCATGAAATCTAGTTAAAACTACTAAAATTACTTAAAATAAACTAACGTTTCGTCAAATTTATTGAATTTCTTCAAAATCTGTAAAATTACTTAATATCCCATAAAATATCTTAAAATCTCTTAAAATCCTTCAAAGTCTAGTGAAATTCCTTTGATTTTGGTAAAATTTACTCTAAAACTCATGATATCTTGTTAAATCTCTTAAAATTAGTAAAAATACCATGAAATCTCATTAAAACTCTTCAAATTCCGGAAAATAAACTGAAATTACGTAGAAACTTTTGATTCCCTTCAAAATTTGGTGAAATTTCTTTAAATTTCGTAAAATCAATTGATATTCATTAAAATTACTTAAAATTCCATGTAATCTGGTTAAATACCTGAAAATTCTGGAGAATTTAATGAAATATCATCAAATTCCTTAAAATTTTTGAAACTAAAAGTCCCCAAACTTACTAAATATTTTTAAATTCCTTAAAATTAATTAAAATCCCCCAAAATATCATCAAATCCCTTAAAATTTATCAAAAACCCATGAAGTCTCATTAAAACTCTTAAAATTCCTTAAAATAAACTGAAATTACTTAAAATCCCTTGAAATCTCATTAAATCTCTTAAAATTACTCAAAATTCCATGAAATCTAGTTAAAACTACTAAAATTACTGAAAATCAACTAAAGTTTCGTAAAATTAATTGAATTCCTTCAAAATCTATAAAATTACTTAATATGCCATAAAATATTTTCAAATCCCTTAAAATCCTTCAAAATCTAGTGAAATTCTTTTGATATTCGTAAAATTACTCTAAACCTAATGATATCTCATTAAATCTTTTTAAAACTAGTAAACATTTCATGAAATCTTATTGAAACTATAAAAATTGCTGAAAATTAATTGAAATCACGTAAAATCCTTTGAATCCATTTAAAAAAAAAAGGGAAATTCCTTTACATTTCGTAAAATCAATCGATATTCCTTAAAATTACTTAAAATTCCAAGAAAACTCATTAAATACTTTTAAATTCTTGAAAATATAATGAAATCTCATCAAATTTTTTTAAATTTCGGAAGATAAATGTCCTCAAAATTCTTAAATATCTTAAAACTCCTTTTACTTGACATTTTATGAAGTCTTATGAAAATTCTTTAAGATTAGTAAAATCACTTGGTATTCCTTAAAATTGCTGAATATCAACTGAAATTTGGTAAAATCCATCGGTTTTCCGTCTAAATCTGGTGAAATTCCTTTAAATTTTGCAAAATCAGTTAAAAATTTAAAATTACTCAAAATTCCATGAAATCTGGTTAAATACTTTAAAATTCTTGAGAATCCAATGAAATATCATCAAATCTCTTCAAATTCAATAAAGTTTCTTAGAATCCCATGAAATTTCATGAAATTTCTAAAATTTCAATGAAATCTCAAAATCCGCTTGAAATCCTTTAAGTCCATAATATTCTAATATTATCCATAATATCTTAAAATTACTTAAAATTTAAAGCAATTTCATAATATCCCATAAAATATTTTTAAATTCCTTTAAAATCCTTCAAAATCTAGTGCAATTCCTTAAATTTCGTAAAATTACATGATATTCCTTAAAATTACTCAAAACTCCATGAAGTCAATGAAATCTTACGAAAACCCTTAAAATTCCTGAAAATGAAAGTCCTTAAAATTATATAATATCATAAAATATCTTAAAATCCCTTCAAATTACTTAGAATCCCCTAAAATATCATTAAATCCCATAAAGTTACTTAAAATCCCATAAAATCTCACAAAATCCCCTGAAATTCCTGAAAATTCAATAAAACCTCATAAATCCTTGCAATCGTGGATCAAAGTCCTTAAAATAGCTTAATGTTCTATCTAATATCCTACAATCTATTAAAATTATTTAAAATTTCGTGCAATTTTTAAAAAAATTTAAAAACCATTAAAATTACTCAATATCTCATAAAATACCATTAAATTCCTTAAAATTTCATACAATCCCTTCAAATACCCTGAAATCACTTAAGGCAATGTAAGACTTACCCGATCCCTACCTTACCGACATTTTTTTGTCTGCAACGCTACGTTTACATTTATTGAGATATCAAATTGAGAATTTCTGAAATTGAAGCTAATGCACCAAGGTACGTTTATCTGATCTTAAATATTGACATTTGTAAAAAAAATTTTGTTGAAAAATTATTTTTTTATTTTTACATAAATTTAAGACCAGATAAACATACCTTAGCATATTTTCTTTAATTTTAGAAATTTTCAATTTGATATCTCAATCAATGTAGACATATAGCGTTGCAGACAAAAAAATGTCGGTAAGGTAGGGATCGGGTAAGTCTTACATGGCCTTAATAAATAAATCTCTAAAATCTCAATAAATTCTGTAAAACCTATATTAAATTCCTTAAAATTATTCAAAATTACATAAAATCTCATTAAATCTCTCAAAATACCCAAAAATTCAATGAAAATTTTTTGAAAGCAATTCAACTTACAATTAGAATTAGAATAATTGATAAACTCTACAGTTTTTGCAAGAAAAAATTGTTGCTCTGATATGCAGTCAGAAAACTATCGAAATCAACGACTGACATATTTTTCTTTCTTTTATTCTGATATTTCGACTTTAAGGTCGAGGATCTTGCCAAGTTGAGTGCACAGTTTTCTCTATGTCCCTTTTTAACAGAGGTCGTTCGCTCTCTGCACCATCCAATGAGCCATATTTCCACCCTAACAAAGGAGTTGCAATGGCCTACGGCCAATAGGAAGTGGTACCTTGCGCAACCTGTGCAGCTCGTTTCCGGTTCTAAACCAGAAGACCAATAGCCCTTCTAAAAATCTGAAAAATAGCTTTTTATGTTTAATTTTTTTGCCTTCCACACCTTTTATATAAAAATGAAGTATCTTAAGTATCTTAAGTTTCTATTTTTAGTTTTTTTACATTTTTCTTTGAATATGAAATTTATATAATATTTTCTCACAAAAACCAAGATTTTATATAAAGTAAGCAAATGTGGTTTAAAAATATAATATATTAGAAACGATATATGATATATTTGAATATTTCAACCTTGTAAGGTAGCACTAATACTACTCTACATTTTCATTTAGCTATAGAGTTTGTAGCTTACAGAGGTTCGCGAGAGACTTTTAATTATTCGACTATTACTTCACTAATTAATAATCGATAACCTCGTGTCCTTTCTCTGATCTCTGACCCAACTATCAACCCTTCTATCGATTCTCACACTCGCTAATAAACCAAATCGCCAGATTTCCGGTTGCAACCTACAAAGTGGTGTTCAGGGTGGTTAATTCGATTTGTCGACTCTTTAGCTATTTCATTTATAGAAAAGTGAAGAGGCTTATCAATTATTGAATGAAGAATTGTCTCTGAAAGTTGTGTATTTGTTTTTTAAACTGATTTTATGTTTTTTAGTTTATGATAATACATTTTTAAATAAGTAGAATGAAATTTGAGGATTAAAACGCGCGCCTTTCTCTCTAAAATTGAATCAGTGGAAGTTGACTGATTTTCAGTGACGCTCTTTTCAAGATTTCAGTCATTGTCAGTGAAAATCTACTGAAAATCAGTGAAAATTCACTGAAATTTTCAGTAATCGTCATATGACTAAACTGATGAAAATTTCAATAATTTTTCACTATTTTCCAGTAGATTTTTCACTGATGAAAATCGTGAGAAAACAGTCACTGAGAATCAATGGATTTTGACTGTGAATCAGTGAAATTTCACTGACTTTACACTGTTTCAAGTTTAGAGAGTTGTTAATAATAAAATTGTGTAAATTTTATGTGATAATTGATAATGTTATGTAATAATTAATACTGATAAGGAATAATTAATAAAGCTATGTGATAATTAATAATGATATTTAATAATTAATCTTCAAATATTTTATTTTAGAATCAAAAAACAATTGTATATCGCAAAAATTTATTCTATAACTGATAATCTCGAAGTGAGTGAAGGATATAAAATGGATTTCAAAATGATTTCAATGTATTTTGAATTATTTCACAGAATTCAGAAGAATTCAAGTGATTCCAAAAGATAATAAAATAATGATAATAATAATATTATATTGTAGGAGATTATAGAAAATTTAATTCAAAAGATTTTTAAAAATTCAAAAAGATTTCAAAATATCCAAAAGCTTTGAGTGATTTCAAGAGATTTTAATATTTTTTGCAGGATTTCAACAGATTTTAAAAGAATTTTCAAAATATTGTAGGGAAAATTGACATTTTTCGAACTCTTTTGCAATCTCTTGAAATTTCTTAAAATACCGTGAAATCTCGTTAAAAATATTTAAAATCCTTAAAATTCGATAATATGAAAATAAATTTTGGAAAATTACTGAAAATTACTGAAAATTATGTGAAAACCCTTAAAATTTTATACTATGCCAATGTATTTTTTTGTAAAATACCAGTAAAATTTGAATTCGGTAAAATCACGTGATATACATTAAAATTACTTAAAATTCCATGAATTTTCAGTAAATCAAATAAAATCCCATGGATTTCCATTAAACCCCTTAAAATTCCTGAAAATCCAATGAAATTTTACCAAATTACTTAAAATTTCTTAAAATTCTATAAGAAACCAATAATTTTGGTAAAACCCCTTTTGAATTTCTCGAAATCTCGTAAAATCCCATGAAATATATTTAAAATCCCCTAAAATATATTCAAATCCTATAAAATACCATTAAAGTTTTTCAAATATTGAGAAATTCCAGAAATTCATTTGAAATGACGTAAAACGTCATATCTCTAAAATCTCTAAAATTAAAAAAAAATCGCTTTAAATTCTTGAACATTGTTGAAAATTTGATATTATTAAGTGTACTTGTCTTAAAATTGACAAAAAAGTTTATTTGAAGGTTCTGAAATTGTTAAATTTCAAATTTCGATGGAATCATGTTATGTTGTATCTTTTTTGTATTTGAATATTATTAATTATTAATATCATTGCTAATTTAAGAATATTGCAATTATAAAATGAATCAGAGACTTTCGTTATATTTTATTCATGTTCCTCGATTCGATCCCCGGTTTTAATTTAAACTTTACAGGGCACTTTTCATAAAAGCTGATTTTAATATCAATAAAGAAATGACAAGAAGCTTTAAGTTTGATTTTAATATTTTTTGCAGGATTTCAATAGATTGAAAAATATTTTTTTATTTATTTTAAAAAGAAAATGAAAAGATTTTAAGTTATTTTTAAAGATTTCAAAGAATTCTAAAAATTTCAGGCGATTTCAAAAGATTTCAAGAGTTTTTAAGTTTTTAAAAGATTTCAAGAGAATTCCGAAATTCCAGAATTTTCAGAATTTCAAGAGATTTCAACATATGTAAATTTCAGAAGATTTCCAAGGATTTAACAGATTTAACAGAATCAAACATTTTTTATGCTTTCAAATTACTTGAAAATTTAGAAACTCTTTTGAATCTTTCAAAATTCTTTTAAAAAACTCAAAATCTTTTGAAATCCTTTCAGATATTTGGATATCTTTGAAATGACTTAAAAATCTTGAAACTCTTTTGAATTATTTTTAAATTCCCTTTAAAATTCCTTAAATCATTTGATGGCTCTCTATATTTTATATTAAATGATTGTTCTAAATAATTATTAAAAAAATATGCTTGTAAATATATATGAAGTTAGAATATAAAGCAAACTAATCCTCAAACATGTTACATTATTAATTAATAAAGTATCATTGGAATAAAATCAAATTATCTGTGTAATTCGCTTCAGTTCCGTTTTCAATTCAATAACGATTCAAGCAATTTTTATTAATCGAGTAGTTATGATATTCAAGCCTTCAAAATCGTTGAAATGTCTATTCAGCTTTTCGAACAAAATATTCATTTTGCAAATTATGTAAGGATTATCTTAAAGCTGATTATTGAAACCTCATTGCATGCATTGATGGGAAAAATATGTATAAACTAGGGCTTCAAATATGTGTATGATTAATAAAAAAAATCATTTTTCATATAAATATGATATTTTAAAGATCTATCTACTCCTTTAAAGTTGAAAAGTTGATATTCAACCCTTATAGCTTGAGGGTGCTTCAAGAATGTAGGTTCGAAAAATAAAAGGATGCAGACAGCTTTTTGAAAACGTTCTGAGGAACGCAAAGAATTACAAGAGCTGCTGTCAATCTTATCGCGAGTCTGAATAAACGAACTTCACAGTGTGCTACTTTGCATTCATAGTGCTATGATTACTCGGGAAAGAAAGAAAAAATATCGAAAATTTGAGGCTGATCTTTAGTATTTGGAAAAACGTCTTTGTTTAAAATTTGACGGCTTCTATTTCTGCATAACTCTGAAATTGCAAATATTTCTGCGAAACCAATGATTATTTTTAGAAAAGGAAATTATCATTATATTTTTATTAATCAGTGAGCATAAAATAAAGTAACTGTTAATTACGAGAGAAATCGTGGAAAAAGGAAGCTATACAAAATTTGAAATGCTTTCAAGTATGATTTTCTTTTTCCAACGAGGGAAACGTAATATTTGCATAGAAATGTTCGTGCCTTACATTTACCGTGCAGAGAATCTCACGGATCCGTGATTTTCACTTGGAACTATTTCTGTCATTAAAAGAAAACAAAAAAACAAAAAAAAATAGAAAATATAGAATATGTTCGTCTTTACATTTGTGAGAATATTCCATTCAATTATATTGAATTAAATTATTATAATTTCAGTATAATAATCCATTCAATTCCATTATTCTTATTCTTCTCAGTTTCTGACGATAACTTATTTTTAAATAAATTCAGGTTCTTTTTTCAGTTCCAATTCAATTTTATCAGTTCAATTTTAATTCAATTTCGATTCAATTGATATTTCGATCGAAATCACATTTTACAAGTTACTTTAACATGAATAACATAAGCGTAACAAATTGTCTCAGCTGTCAGTGCAAAAAGCAGAAAAACACGAGTGTTTGAAACGAAAAGTAGACACAGATAAATGGAAACGTGAATAAGATGCATTACTTTATCGCTTACAGGACGTTTTCTCTTATCGGTTCCTCTTTTCTCATTTAGCCTTCCGGGCTATAGTGGAGTAGTTACTCTATTCACGATGGTTATGGATAAGAAGTGCGACACAATAATTTCCCTATATATCTGTCTTGACAAAACCTTTCCTCCATCAATCATTTTTATTTTAGTTTATATAATTCAGCAAGGCGAGATATAAAATGAACTTTTAAATCTATGTTTGGTACATTTTTATCTCGGAAGCAATGAATAAGCATTTTTATAAATTAAATTAGCCGACATTTGCTTGGTGTTGCTTGAGATTTTAAGAGGAAAAATATATACTTTAAAGGATTTTAATAAGTAGAATTTTAAAGAGTGAAATTTTAAAGAAATTCATCCAATTTTAGGAGATTTTTAGGAATTTTGAGGAATTTTAAGGAATTTTAAGGGTTTTTAGAAATCTTAGGAGGGTTTCTAGGAATTTTAGAGGAATTTTTGGCAATTTTCAATAAGTAGTTTTGATGAATTTCAAAAGATTTCGTAGAATTTTAAAGGATTTCAGGATATTTCGTAGATATTTAAAGGAATTCATTCAATTTTAAGAGATTATGAGGAATTTTAAGGGTTTCTAGAAATCTTCAGAGATTTCTAGGAATTGGAGAATACTTTTTGGAAATTTTCAAATAATTCTTATGAATTTTAAAAGATTTCTGGGATTTTAAAAATATTTCATAGAATTCTAGGGATTTCGATGATTTTAAAGTGATTTTTAGGATATCAATATGATTTCGTAGCATTTTAAGAGATTTAAGGATATTTCGTCGAATTTTAAGGAATTCATTCAATTTTAAGAGATTTTGAGGAATTTTAAGGGTTTCTAGAAATCTTTAGAGATTTCTAGGAATTGGAGAGGAATTTTTGGCAATTTTCAAGTAATTTTTATGAAATTCAAAAAATTTCTGGGATTTTAAAGTGATTTTTACGATATCAAAATGATTTCGTAGAATTTTAAGAGATTTTAGGATAATTCGTCGAATTTTACGGAATTCATTCAATTTTAAAAGATTTTGAGGAATTTTAAAGGTTTCTATGAATGTAAAGAGGTTTCTAGGAATTTGAGAGGAATTTTGATGATTTTCACGTAATTTTTATGAAATTCAAAAAATGTTTAGGATTTCTCGGAAGCAATAAAAAAAGCACTTCATATTCCTTTAAACTATTTAAAATTCCAGGAAATCCTGAAGAATTCTATAAAATCTTTTAAAAATCAGAAAAATCTCTTGAAATTCTTTGAAAATGTTAGAAAACTGATTTTTACGGATTTCAACAGATTTTTGGCATTTGAAAATAAAAAATTTTTAAAATGAGAAAAATCTCTTGAAATTCTTTAAAATTGTTAGTAATTTCATAAAATTCCTCAAAATCTTGTAAACATGATAAAAATCACCCGAGTTCTCTTAAAATTTCACGAAAACATTCGAAATTGCTTAAAATCCGTCGAAATCTCTTAAAATTCTCAGAATCCTATTAATGTTATTCCTCAAAATTGCAAAACACTTAAAATTCCCTCAAAATTCCGCGAAATATCCTAAAATTCCTTAAAATGCTGCGAAATCTTTTAAAAATCTTAAAAAATCCTTGTTTATTTCAAACCTGCTTTCTAAATATGAATCCGCGAAATATATATATAATTAAATAAACTAAATTAAAAATTTAGCATATGATTTCCTCCTTTTCGGATGTGAAAAATTGTAAAGGGGAAAAAATTGAGAAAAATCTGCTCAATTGTCTTTTGAACACAGAAAAAGCAAGGATTGAAAGTGTTTACAGCTGAAATCAGTTTTTAGGCTGAATTTCAGTCTTTAGTCAGTTTTTAGTCTTGTTTTAAGACTACGAAATCTAAAAACAAGACTTCTTAGTCTTAAAACAAGACTGAAAACTGACTTAAGACTAAAATTCAGTCTAAAAACTGATTTCAGCTGTAAACACTTTCAGTCCTTGTTTTTTCTGTGAACGAAAGATTGATTCTACCTAATTATAAGTAAAAGAATTTCCTAAACAATTTGTCTCGAAATTACTAAAATTTAGTTTAGAGGTCGGTTCCACTCCATTTCTGAAATTGACACTTGGCACAACGTAGCATTGAGGAAACTAAAAGCCATTCTCGTCTAACTAGTAACCGAATTACACTGCAAAAGTTATGATTGTTACGAAACCAGGGAGAGATGAAACAATTAGAGAACTTTAGCATTGAAGTTTCTTGCAAATGTATTTTCATTTTCGTCCTCTGGAGAACTCTAAATTATAAATCTTTCTGCTCTGATAAATAAAAAGTTGAAAATTCACAAGTCGGAAAACCGAACAGAAAATTATTTATTAGCATCTGCTGCTGTTAAATTGTAAATAAATACATAAAATTATAATATACACTTTCAATTGTAAAATATCTGATTATCTGCAATAAAAGGATAAAATATATTGCAGGGCATATTATAATTATCAATGATATTATCGTTTAAAATTCATAAAAGGCTAAATTAAAGATTAAAGTGATTGGAAAAAGGTTTTTGGCTCTCTTGATGATAATTTGAACTGAGTGCAATGGACGAAATTCATTGGGACGAATGTAAAATGAATGGTGCGTATTTTCAAGTACAGTGAGTGCAATAGTGTAATTGAAACTAATTGACATTAATCGGTAATAGGAAGACCGATAATGTTACGCGTTGGTGCTTGAATTTGGTGAAAGGGTCTGGAAATCGATAACGCGGCTAATAATATGCTTCGAATCCCCTGAAGTGATGACTTTACATCCAATTTGAACCCTCTGCGTCGTCCGCTGCAAGACTGGCTTCTCCGGCAAGGCAATCGACTGTAAGCTGTCGAGTTGAAACGAACCACTAGACAGAGAAAGATGAGCTACCTAGTATGTCTCCATAGTTCGACAAGTAAAGTCAGTCGGAAATAAAATACCTTCACTTCTAACAATTCCAGAACAATTTCTTCAAAATAAGTAATAGAATTTATTTATTCGTAGATTATTGTCCAAATATTTCGCGGTTAAAGAACTTTTAACATTATCCGGCATTTTTCATTTTCTGATATGTTAACAATAACCGTGAAGTATTCGCGGTATTCGCATCCTACATTCCGTTCGCTGCATCAATTTGGCCCGTAAAGATGCTTTTGTTTTTAGTATTATTATTATTTTTTTTTCTACTTTTTTTTTAAGTCAATAATACGTTATGAAAACTACGCGTGCGATTATTTTGTTTTATTTTTTACAACTTTTAACGCCATTTAACTTCAAAAGCCATTCAGGTTTGAAATAACAACGTACGCGAGATTTTAGGGACATTTCGTTAATATGAGTTTTTTTGGAGAGGAATTTCAGAAGGTTTCTGGAAATTTTAAAGGATTTTGATGATATTTAAATCATTTTTTGGAGTTCTAGAGATTTTTTGGAATTTTAAGGATTTTTAGGAATTTTAAGAGATTTCTAGGAATTAGAGAGGAATTTAGACGAATTTCAAGTAATTTTTATGAAATTTAAAAAATTTGTAGGATTTTAAGTGATTTCAGGATATTTTGCTGAATTTTAACGGAAGTCATGAAATTATAAGAGATTTTTTAAAGCTAAGGACTTTGAAGGTATTTAAAAGGATTTATGCGATTTTAAGAGATTTTTAAAAATTTGAAGGAACTTTAAAGAATTTCAAAAAATTTTAAGGGACTTGAAAAGGTTTCTCTAAAAATTTTAAGAGGTTTCTAAGAATTTGAGAGAAATTTTGACGATTTTCAAGTAATTTTTATGAAATTAAAAAGATTTCTTAGAATTTTAGGGATTTCGATGATTTTCAAGTGATTTTTAGGATATCAAAATTATTGCGTAAAATTTTAGAGATTTCAGGATATTTCCTGGAATTCTAAAGGAATTCATTCAATTTTAAGAGATTTTTAGTAATTCTATGGAATTTCGTGGATTTCTAGGAACGTTAAGAAATTTCTAGGAATTTCAGAGAAATTTGAACGACTTTCAAGTAATTTTTATCATTTTAAGAAGATTTCGCAGAATTTTAGGGATTTCGATGATTTTCAAGTGATTTTTACGGTATTCAGAAGATTTTTAGGATTTCAAGATGATTTCGTAAAATTTTAGAGATTTCAGGATATTTCCTGGAATTCTAAAGGAATTCATTCAATTTTAAGAGATTTTTAGTAATTCTATGGAATTTCATGGATTTCTAGGAACGTTAAGAAATTTCTAGGAATTTCAGAGAAATTTGAACGACTTTCAAGTAATTTTTATCATTTTAAGAAGATTTCGCAGAATTTTAGGGATTTCGATGATTTTCAAGTGATTTTTACGGTATTCAGAAGATTTTTAGGATTTCAAGATGATTTCGTAGTATTTTAAAAGATTTTTAGCAATTCTAAGGAATTTTAGGGGTTTATAGAAATGTTAAGCGATTTCTGAGAATGTTAAGAGATTTCTAAGAATGTTAAGAGATTTCTAAGAATTTGAGAGGAATTTTGACAATTTTCAAGTAATTTTGATGAAATTCAAAAGATTTCTGGGATTTTAAAAAGATTACATAGACTTCTAGGGATTTCGATGATTTTCAATTGATTTTTACGGTATTCAGAAGATTTTTAAGATTTCAATATGATTTCGTAGAATTTTAAGAGATTTTTTAGCAATTCTAAGGAATTTTATGGATGTATAGGAATGAAGAGATTTTTAGTGGTTTGAAAAGAATTTGGTCAATTTTCAAGTAATTTTGATGAAGTGCAAAAGGTTTCGTAGAATTTTAGAGATTTCGATGATTTTTAAGTGATTTTTACGGTATTCAAAAGATTTTGAGGATTTCAATATGATTTTGTAGAATTTTAAAGGATTTCAGGATATTTCGTGGAATTTTAAAGGAATTCATCCAATTTTAAGAGATTTCTAGGAATTTTAAAGGAATTTGGACGATTTTCAAGTAATTTTTAGGGTATTTTCGTGGAATTGAGAGGAATTTTGATGATTTTCAAGTGATTTGAGGTTTTTAATCATTTTAAAGAATTCCAAAAGAATTTTCATATTTTAAAAAATTTTATAGAATTTATAAAAGAATTTAATAAAATTGGATGGGATGTTGAATTATTTTAAAGAATATTACATGCTAAGGAATTTTCAGAAGTTTCTAAGAATTTTGAGAGATTTTCACGTAGTTTTCATACGGATTTCAAGATATTTCAAGAATTTTCAAGATTTTTGTAAAATTTTAAAGAATTTTAAGAAGTATCTGGGAATTTGACGAGATTTTAACGAGTTTTAACAGATATTGAAGGTCATTCCAGTTATCGAAAAGCTAGTCATATTTTTAACAACGAAATTACTTCGACTTACTGAAAATTATGTGAAAACCTTTAAAATTTTATAAAACCCCAATGTTTGTTTTGTAAAATACAATTAAAATGTAAATTACGTAAAATTACCTGATATTCTTTAAAATTACTTAACATATCCCACGAATCACCGGTAAATCATCTAAAATTCCACGAATTTTCATTAAATTCCTTAAAGTTCCTTAAAATCCAATGAAATTCCTGAAAATCCAATGAACTCTTACCAAATCACTAAAATTCTTTAAAATACCATAAAAAAACAATAATTTTGGTAAAATCCCTTAAATATATTTAAATCCTATAAAAAAACAGTAAAATCCTTCAAATACTTTAAAATTTCATAAAACTTTTTCTAATTACCGAAAATCTCTTCATATCTCTCTAAAATCTTCATAAATTGCGAAAAATCGCTTTAAATTCTTGACAATTTTTCCAAAGTTGTTGTTATTAAATGTACTTATCTTAAATCTAAAAAAAAATTTATTCGAAGGTTCTAAAATTGTTAAATTTCAAATTAATGGAATCATGCAATGTTGTATCTTTTTTGTATTTGAATATATTATTAATTTTTATATAAAAATTATTAATTATTATCTAATATCGTTGCCAATTTAAGAATACTTTAATTATAAAATCAATCAGAGTCTTTCGTTACTTTTTAACAGTCCTCGATTAATTCGATCCTCGATTTTTATCCAATTTAAACTTTATAGGGCACTTTTCTTAAAAGCTGAATTTGGCGGTGTTGCTCGTTAATTACGGGAGAAGATATCGCAACCAGAGAGGTCAGGCCAGATCGAATCGTTGTCGGCAAATAAATTTATCGCGTTATCGTCTAGTGGTAGATTGGGCGTGGCGCTTCCGGTACTTTTCCTTCTGGTAAAGTCAGTTAATTAACTTTTGCGTGAGTGCATCCCAACTTGCCTAATATATTCCACAGAATTTACAAATCTGTATGATTATCTTGCTTCTTCATTTTCATTTTCATTACAATCATAATTATTTAAATATTAGACAAAAAAAAACAGCAATAATGCCAAAACGTAAAACATAAAAAACGTAAAAAACGTAAAAAAGAAAAGAAAAGTCCTTTCACGTTGAAACTTTTTTTTCTAGAATGTGTTTTAAGACTCAGGTACTTAATATTTAAATAATGCTTCCATTGCTTTAAGTGGAGAACATATAGAATATTTACAGAATTGCGAGCACATTAATTAAAACTTCGATAAAAGTTTTCATCTGTTATTTTATTTCCTGATATTTTATTATTTATTTACTGTTATTTTACTTATGTCCTTGATAGTTTCTGGGTTAAAAATACATACCGCACTGAGTTTGTTAGGCAATTGTTTGAATTGCGGAGAAAATGGGATAATGAAAATGTTGGTTTATAGAAAAAAAAGAGAGAAAAAAAATCTACAAAAGAGATACGTGTATGATACTTCAGTCTTCAGGTAGTCTAAGCACTTATTCGTCCACTCGAGTCGCGGCACTCGAGGTTTATGAAAGAAGTTGGTTCGCGAAAAGACAGATACATACGTGAATTTCTATTCATGCATTTCACACAGTTATATATATATATATACCTGAAAGTGTTAAGTTTATGAAAAACTTGCTTTCATTCTCTATAAGAAGATTTCATTCAAAAATCTGGAACAAGACGCACTGCATATTTTATCTACATGACTTTATCTTTATGTAATATATATATATACTTCGGTCTGAAATGCACTTGAGAATGTATTTAAATAATAAATTTTTAAATAATAAAGGTAATAATACGAATTTTTCGCATTTATCATGAACGTTAAAATTAGATTTTGATTGATCCGAAGTAGAGATAAATTTCGGTTAAATAAATCATGAATGTGATAAGATTTTCATCGGCGTGTCTCATGTGGAGTTCAAAAAGTCTCTGCCAATCAAATATTTAGAATCGCTGCAAGGTAGCGTAAAAGCAAACAATTTATTCACTACGAAAAGATAAAAAAGAAAAAAATGCATCTCACTCAAATAAATGGCAAAAAGGCGTGTATATAGATTTGAATTTTCTTTTTTTTTTTAGGTATTTTAATGTCTACTAATACGTGAGTAATATTTTTATGGGGAAATTGTGAAAAACATGCACCACTGGATGTTGATATAGGTATCTATTAAAGGATGGTTTATGCATTTAATTCACTCGTGAGATAACGTTATCTCTCAGTATATGACAGCTAGCTTATATTCCACCCTTCTCTGTTTAACGTACCCTTTAACCACCTATATTTAGCATTTGGCTCTGGCCTGTTTATAGAGATAGATGCCACTTCCCTTGCGAAGTTAAACTGTTTTCATGATGTACATATTTACGCTTTTAATCGCTCACATGTGATAATAACATGCGCATTTCGTAATGTTTGCAAAGTAAATAAAATATGACGAAAACGTATGTTACAGTACTTTAATTATTATTTATTCGTTATTCGTTTTGTTTATTTAGTTACTGTTTATCATTATACTAGTAGACGCAGGACGATTATTTATTTTACTTCTGACACCTTGAAGTCATTCAAAAAGCAATTCAATTTCGCTGATTGAAATTTGGAGAGCGGGTTGGAATCAATGATAGATGCGAGATTTTATAAGGGACATTTTGTTGTATTACTGTTTTTAGACAGGAATTTTGAAGAGGTTTCTAGGGATTTTGAAGAATTTTGACGATATTCAAGTGATTTTTTCGAAGTTCTAGAGATTTTTAGGATTTTTACAAGATTTCGTGGAATTTTAAAGGATATCATGCAATTTTTGAACGATTTTTGGGAATTCTAAGGAATTCTATGGGTTTCTAGGAATTTTAAGATGTTTCTAGGAATTTGAGAGGAATTTTGACGTTTTTCAACTAATTTTTATGAAATTCAAAAGATTTCTAGGATTTAAAAAAAATTTCGTAGAATTTTAAGGGAATTCATCCAATTTTAATAGATTTTTAGGGATTCTAAGTAAGTTTAAGGGTTTCTAGAAATATTAAGTGGTTTCTGAGAATTTGAGTGGAATTTTGACAATTTTAAAGTAATTTTTATGAAATTCAAAAGGTTTCTGAGATTTTAAAAGATTTCGTTGAATTTCAGGGATTTCGGTGATTTTCAAGTGATTTTTACGGTATTCAAAAGATTTTAAGGTTTTCAAAATGATTTCGTAGAATTTTAAGGGATTTCAGGATATGTTGTGGAATTTTAAAGCAATTCATGGAATTTTAAGAGATTTTTAAGAATACGAAAGAACTTTAAGGGCATGTATTACTTACTCGATCCCTACCTTACCGACATTTTTTTCTGTAATGCTACGTCTACATTTATAAAGATATCAAATTGAAAATTTATAAAATTAAAGAAAATATGCTAATGTATGTTTGTCTGGTCTTAAATTTTTGTAAAAATAAAAAAAAAATTGTTGAAAAAAATTGTTTTTTTCAATTGACAATATTTAGGACGAGACAAACGTACTTTAATGCTTTAGCTTCAAATATAGAAATTTTCAATGTGGTATCTCAATAAATGTAGATGTAGCGTTACAGAGAAAAAAATGTGGGTAAGTTAGGGATCGGATAAGTAATACATGCCCTTAATTGATTTAAAATATTTTCATGGAATTTCGAAACATTTTTAGGGACTTCAAAAGGTTTCTAAGAAATTGAAGAGATTTTTAGGAATTTGAGAGGAATTTTGATGATTTTTAAATTTAGAATTTTTGGAATTTTATGAAATTCAAAAGGTTTCTGAGATTTTAAAACATATTTCGTAGTATTTCAGGGATTTCAATGATTTTTACGGTATTCAGAAGATTTTTAGGATTTCAAAATGATTTCGTAGAGTTTTAAGAGATTCTAAGTATCTAGCAATTTTAAGGAATTTTATGGGTTTCGAGGAATTTTAAGAGATTTCTAGGGATTTGAAAGGTATTTTGTCGATTTTCAAGTAATTTTTATGAAATTCAACCCATTTTAAGAGGTTTTTAGAAATTCTAAGGAATGTTATGGGTTTGTAGGAAATTTGAAAGGAATTTTGTCAATTTTCAAGTAATTTTGATGGAATTCAAAAGATTTCTAGAATGTTGTGATAAAATTTCCAGGAATTTGAAAATGAGTCGAAAGATTGTAATAATTTTAATAATTTAAATAATTCATAATAATTTTAAGGGATTTTCTGATTTTAAAAAGATTTTGTAGAATTTGAAGGATTTCATGGAATTTAATGAAATTTCTAATATTTTTAATAGACTTTAAAGATCGAAGGGAGACTTTAAATGTTATTATAAAATTTGGAGATATTTCTAGGGATTTTTATAAGTTTTAAAATATTTTATTTTTTTTGCATTAACTTTAAGGACTCGCACAATGTAGGGTAATAACTGTACAATTATTTTAACAAGTCTATCATATTCCATAAAAATTTGCCTTTTCAATGAGCCCAAGAAATTTTTAAATGTTCATTATTTCAAAACTTACTGATATTTTTATATAGCATTAAACTTTGATGTTTTTAAGTAGAGGACATCGATTTAGGTCAGCCAACGCCAATTACTGTGAAAAGCCAATAAGAAACGCAAATTTATTAGGATAAAAATATTATCGTTCATTTAAAAATTTACGCGTCAGTATAAAATAAAAATTATCAACAAGATAACAATTCGCAATTTTATTCAAATATGATAATAATAATTTTTAATATGGAATATTAACAATTTACCCGTGTAAAGTTTATTGAAAACTGATTTTTCATTTCTAGAGATATAAAAACATGAATAAAATGGGACTAAATATTTTTACGGAATATTCTATATATATATATACATCCAGAAAACAGTTGCTTTGAATCAAAGAATTTCTTTGATATAAGATCAAAGAAAAAATGTCTTTGAATTAAAAGAAATTTTTTTTCTATGATTCCAATAAACTTATTTCTGGGTCAAAAAATATATCTACACTTTCTTATTAAATTCCCTAAAAAAACCTTGCCTATGAATTCCTTTGAGTTCTTGTATAAATAATTTCTTAATGAAAACAAAAATTATTATAATAATGATGTAAAGATCGATTAATTGTTTCAGTTTTTAAATCAAAGAGTTCTTAGAGGGTAAAAAAGTGTACTAAAGGTTGATTACACGGTTTCAACTTTTAGTGAGCAATTAACTTTCTCCGAGGGTCGATGCAACTTCCTCTTCTTTAATTACATTGAAAAGCTCTCTACTCTCTTGGCCGTTTGCTAACACTTTTTTTTTTTATAATTTATTCGATAGGAGGAAATTATATTTACCCACTTAGCTTTCAACTGAATCAATCATTTTCAAACACTACCGTATGATTTTCTATTTGTATTAACATTGAAGTGTGCATTAAAAATAAATATTGTTAAAATGATAAATAAATTAATCTTGCAATATTCTAATTTTTCTACAAAAAAAAATAATAAAAGTAAATGTAACAATAAAATTTCTTCTACCGTCCATCGTAAATAAAGAGGTTTTGTGCTGGACTGTATATACAGAGGAAAAATAAAACTCGCTGGGCGATAACACGTCCTGACAAGGGCCATTGTTTTTCTTTTCATTTTTTAGGCTTGAGTCCTTCTTCGAGCAAGAACACAGAATGGAACGCAAAAAAATAGAAAAGAAAACATCTGTCGACAGAATGTTACAATTGAAACTAAAACTTACTCAAATGGAGAAGTATATCTTTAAAAACACTTAAAATAAAACTATATTAAAAGTTACTACTCTTAAAATCACAGAAATCTCTTGAAATTGTTTGGAATCTCTTTAATTTTCATCAAAGTAATCAAATCTCTTCAAATTGTTTAAGGCCATGTAAGACTTACTCGATTCCTACCTTACCGACATTTTTTTCTCTGCAACGCTACGTCTACATTTATTAAGATATCAAATAAAAAATTTCTAAAATTAAAGAAAATATGCTAAGGTATGTTTATCTGGTTTTAAAGTGTAAAAATTAAAAAAAAATTGTCAATATTTAGGACCAGATAAACGTACATTAATGCTTTAATTTCAATTTTAGAAATTTTCAAGTTAATATCTCAATAAATGTAAACGTAGCGTTGCAGAGAAAAAAATGTCGGTAAGGTAGGGATCGGATAAGTCTTACACGGCCTTAAAATTACATTAAATTCATTATTTATTACTAAAATTCTATAAATTACTTCCTAAAAGATTTCAATTTTTTATTCTCATCTGCAGAATTAATCAAAAGTTTTGAATTTGATTACATATAGATGTTTACATAACAACTGACCGTGTGGCCGAGTGGCCAAAGGAAGCTGGTTTCTCTACAAAAAATCTCCACAGAGGTGGCGTGGGTTCGAATCCCGCCGATGTAAACTTTTTTCTCTGACGTTTTTTTTTTCTTTTATATTCTTTAAACTAGCTTACAACAAAACCCATATTCAAGAATCATCAGTTTCAATATATAATTCACATCATTTCATATATACATTCTAAAATTTAAATTAATTAGTAATATTAATATGTACGTATTGCAATATTTTTGTAACGACATTTGTACAAATTTTGTACTTTTGTACAATTTGTGACTAAAATTCTGTAGTTTATGCAATTTTTTATAAGTTTTTCCATAAATATTTATTCGACATTGGTACTTATAACATATAACTAATTTGCAATGCAGCAGAGGATGGGGGGATAGAATTTTTTTTCGTTTATAGTATGATAATATCTGCGTTAATTTTATTTATAAAACTACCTGGACGTTATATGTCTATAAAATATATCAATATATGTATTATTAATTACTATTTAAAAACATTCTTTTTATTTATTAATATCAAATCCCAGGAGTGAAAAAGAATTACATTAGAAACAAGCCTTATTACATCAACAGGTAGTGTGGCTGAGTGGTTAAGCGCAGTACTGATCATTCTGTGGCACCAAGTGTTTGAGAGAATGAACTCTGTACGGTCAGAAGGTACAAACAGTACAACGTGGGTTCGAATCCCTCCGCTACCAATTTTTTTCCTGGCGTTTTTTTAAAATTTTTTTTACATTCTCTTCAGGGAGAATGTATTAGATTTTGAAATTTTTATTTTTTAAAAATGATTTTAAGAAATTTAAATGTTTCTCATAGAATTTTAAGGATTTGATGAGATTTTTATGATTTTTAAAAGATTTTCTGGAATTTTACAAAATTTTAAGCGATTTATACGTGTTTTAAAGGATTTAAAAGTTTTTCATGGAATAATACAGGATTTTAAAAGGCTTGTAAGAATTTCAAGAAATTTTTAAAAATATTAATTCTAAAATCAACATTAACTAATAATTTTTAGTATGATTTTCTTTTGAAGAAATTTTTTTTATAAATGTCAATATTTAGGACTAGAAAAACGTACTTTAATGCTTTAGTTTCAATTTTAGAAATTTTCAATTTGATATCTCAATAAATGTAGACGTAGCGTTGTAGACAAAAAAATGTCGGTAAGGTAGGGATCTGGTAAGTCTTAACTGGGTTTACAACTCTTGAAATTTCTTACAATCACGCAAAATATCTCAAAATCCCTTGAAATTCATTGCAGTTTATGAAAATGTCTTCGAATTCCTTCAAATTCCTTCAAAAAACTTAAAATATTTTTTGTTCCTTTGAAATCCTTAAAAATACTTTAGATTTCCCAAAGATCCTTGATAATTTATTAAAATAAACCAATCCCTTACAATATCCCTTAATCAATCTAAACCTCTTTAAATTCTTTATTAATTATTAAAGGATTTCTATTATAATACGTCAAATCTCGTGAAATCCTTCGAAAATCTAAACTCTTTTGGACCATTTCATAAATCCCTTGAAATTTTCAAAAATCGTTTAAAGTGTGTTTAAATCTCCTAAAATATTTTGATATCCTTTAAAATTGCGGTTTTCAAAAGATTTTTAGGATTCCAAAATGATTTCGTAGAATTTTAAGGGATTTCAGGATATTTCGTGGAATTTTAAAGAAATTCATCCAATTTTAAGAGATTTTTAGGAATTCTAAGGAATTTTATGGGTTTTTAGAAATTTTAAGATGTTTCTAGGAATTTGAGAGGAATTTTGACGATTTTTAAATTTTGAATTTTTTGAATTATATGAAATTCAAAAGATTTCTGAGACTTTAAAAGATTTTGTAGAATTTTCGGGATTTCGATGATTTTTAAGTGATTTGTACTGTATTCAAAAGATTTTTAGGATTTCAAAGTGATTTCGTAGAATTTTAAGGGATTTCAGAATATTTCGTGGAATTTTAAGAGACTTTTAAGAATAAGAAGGAACTTTAAGGGATTTAAAATATTTTCATGGAATTTCGAAAATCTTTTAGGGGCTTCAAAATGTTTCTGAGAATTTTAAGAGATTTCTAGGAATTTGAAAGGAATTTTGTCAATTTTGAAGTAATTTTGATGAAATTCAAAAGATTTTTAGGATATTTCGTGGAATTAAATCTCCTTAAATATTTTTATATCCTTTAAAATCCCACTGAAGTACCTTGACGTAATTTGATGAAAAATACCTTTGATTGAAATACCTTGAAATACCTTGATGTAATTTAATATAAAATAAAAATGAATAGATCGTCAGTGTGTCACTATAAATAAATAAAATAATAAATCAAATAAAACATTAAATCTTATATATGCATAAGATTTTTTTTGACATCTCATTTAACTCCCAGGAGCATAAAACATTTCTGAAAACAGAGTTCCTGCAAAAGTAGCAAAGACCCATGTGTATTACTTAATAGATCCGTCACACTGATAACACATACATTGCTTTCTGTGTGTGTGTGTGTATGTATGTATTATTATATGTATACGTTCTCTATATGAACACATAACATAGATGCAAGGTATTTTCTTCCCAAGAAAATATATATCAGAGGAAAGAAGAAGACAGTGGTGGTTGGCAGTGACATTCAATTTTCTCTGTGGAAGGGGGTTGTTGAAGAAAAAGGGGTTGCTCTTCAGTTGAAGCCGCTGAATCCCCAAAGGGAGTTTAGAGGTAGCGAGTCGTTCAGAATATGTCGCATAGCATCGACTCTATTGAGAAACTCATATGTATAAAGAAAAGCATATCAGAAAAACCTCAAAAACAGCACACAAGATAAATTGCATAATAAATTGATTAATAGCTGTAAAATGATAAAATTAGCTATAAATTGCTAATTTTATCAGTTTGTAGCTGTAATGTATCTCATTTATCACTAAATACTCATATACATACATGTATTTTATTTTTTTTTTGTACAAGTAAAACTTGTTTCAATTGTGAATTTGTGAACATAAAATATATCTTGGCAAGGGAAAAACTTCTTAAGAGAATAATCGAAAAAATTATCAACAATATCTTATAATGCAGGAAGAAACTTGAGTGATAAATAAAAGTTAAGGAGGCACTAAGCGATCTAAATGCTTCCCACGTGGAAGCAAGTTATGTTAGCTAATTAATTGCTAATTTTCATTAAAACGAAGAGCTCACTAGGGATGATGCCTTGGATCCTTGAATCCTTGAATCCTTGAATCTAAAGAAAAGAATGTCGTAGTGTCATAAACTTAATCATTTTTTATCGCGATTATTGTCTGATAATGAACAATGCTGATTTCTGTACGATAATAATTCGTATATATTGTAGATATATTCAGCAATGGTAACAGTAATAAATAATCGAACGATTTAAAAGAGACATGCTTGTGTTATTGCGTAGAAATCCATTAAATACTCTCTCAATTTGCTGCAGGGCATCGTATATTTCGCAAAAGTAATGAATAAAAACGTTGATGAATTATTCAGCAATTTTCAGCAATTTTTATCTTCTTTATCTAAATTAGCTAAAGTTAAATCTTATTACAGATGAAAAACAGTTTCTCAATAATTCAAACGGTTTTAAAATCATGGCTGTAAATAAATTGTGAAATGTATAATTTATATTTATGACATTTTCAGATGCAGAGAATCAGGGTGACGACAGTTTATAGTTTATTTAACAGATTTTAGGAACATTCCAAGGATTTCGAAGGATTATACAGAAGTTAGAAGCTTTTTTTGAGATTCTTTGTGTTTCTAATGATTTCAGGAGATTTTCAATAATTTTTAAAGATTTAGTGGAATTTTAAAGGATATTTTCAAGAAGGTAATTTCTTGAGATATTCATGATTTTTAAAGGATTTTGAGAAATTTTATAAAAGTTTCACGAGATTTTTGCGTATAATACAGGATTTAAAACTTGTGCATGGAATTGTAAAGGATTTTAAGAAACTTGGAAGAGTTTTAAGAAATTTTAAGGGATTATAAATATTCTTGTGGAATTTTAAAGAATTTTATAAAGCTTGTAAGAATTTTAAGAAATTTTAATTTTTTAAAGTAACTTTAAAAGATTTTAATGTTTTGCATTGAATTTTCAAGGATTTCATGAGTTTTAATATTATGAAAAAGTTTTGTGGAATTTTACTAAATTTGAAGAGGTTTTTACGTATTTTAAAGGATTTTATAAAGCTTGTAAGAATTTTAAGAAATTTTGATTTTTTAAAGTAATTTTAAGAAATTTTAATGTTCCTTACGGAATTTTGAAGGATTTCATGTGATTTTTATGATTTTTAAAAGATTTTGTGGAAGTTTAAAGGACATCAAGAAATTTTAAGAGATTTTGAAGGAAGTTTAGAAAATACAATTCTTTAATTTTAAGGAATTTTAAAGGATTTTATAAAGCTTGTAGGAATTTTTTTAGAGATATTAAGTGATTTCACGATATTGCGAAGAATGTTATGAAATTTTAAGGACTTTTTAGGGATTTCTGGGGCTTTCATGAGATTTCATGGAATTTTAAATAATTTTAAGTGTTTTAATGGGACATCATGGTATTTGGAGTAATTTTAAGTAATTTTAAGGGATTTAACGAGATTTTATGGAATATATTTAGATGATTTTAAGGTATATCAAGTGATTTTATGAAATTGAAAGGAATTTCACCAGATTTTGAAGGGATTCAATGGAATTTATGAAATTTTAGCTGATTTTCAGGAATTTTAAGGGTTTTTATGAGAACCATTGTATTTGGAGAAATTTGAAGTAATTTTAAGGAATATCAAGTGATTTTAAGTAAACTTAAGGAATTGTAAGATATTAATAATTTTGAGGACTTTTATTTTCAGAAATTTTAAGGAATTTGATAATATTTTCAAGAATTTAAAACTATTTAACGAGATTTCATGGAATTTTGAGTAATTCTAAGGGATTTAACGTAATTTCATGGAATATTAGGTGATTTTAAGGAATATAAAGTGATTTTACGAAATTTAAAGGAATTTTTCCAGATTTTGAAGGGATTCACTAGAATTTACGAAATTTCAGTTGATTTTCAGGAATTTTAAGAGTTTTAATAAGACTTCATAGTATTTGGAGTAATTTTAAGAACTTTTAAGGGATTTTATGAAATTGCACGAAATTTTAAGTAATTTTATAAGTGATTTTACGATATTTCATAGGATGTTAAGTGATTTTAAGGACTTTGAAGGGATTCAAGGGATTAAGGAGATTTCATGAAATATTAAGTAATTTTGCTTCCTCATAGAGGAAGCTTTGTAGTGGTGACAAAATCCAGTTTTCTAAAAAAGGTTTTTTTGAACATATTTCAAGGGCAATATATCTAATATGATGATCTGAAAAAATGTCCGGATGTATATGTATGTATGTGTGTGTATGTATATGTATGTGTGTCATGATCCAGCAATTTCTTGAAAACGCGTAGAGATAAGTTGATGAAATTTTGCATAGTTATTCCACTATATACCTAGTTGAATTTCTTACAAGGGTTTCACAAAATATTTAATTACAAAAGTTTTATGTACTTTTATAATTTTCGTAAAATTAATTTTTCCACTATAACTCCTCAAATATTGAAAATTTAAAGCTGGTGTAAGGGAAATGAAGATTCCTTTCATCGAGACGAATCGATTGACTTATATGATTAATGCATTTCATTAAAAAATAAGGAAGTTATGTTTATTTATAGTTTTGAAAGTTAATTTTTCGCTTTATGTTTTCAAATGATGAAAATTTTGAATTGACGTACGGAAATTGAATATTCTTTATGTCGAGACGAATCGATTGACCTGTAAAATTAATTCATTTCATCGAAAATTAAGAAAGTAATGGTTAATTGTATTTTTAATAAACTAATTTTTCGACTATAATTTCTAAAATAATTAAAATATAAAGCTGATGTAAAGGAAATGAAGATTCTTTGCGTCTAGACGAATCGATTCACCTAAAAGATAAATGCATTTTATAAAAAAATAAGCAAGTTATGCTTTATTGTAATTTTCGAAAATGAATTTTTTGAATATAAATTCTCAAGTAATCAAAATTTAATGCTGATGTAAAAAATACTTAATGCTTCCTTTATGAGAAAGCAAATCATATTTGCTTACAGGAAGCAAAGTGCTCATTGACTGAGTCGTACAAAAGTTGATACAACTTGTTATGGGATTTGATGATATTTTAATTGATTCTAAATAATTTTAAAGGATTCTAAGATATTTTATGATATTAAATAATTTTAAGGTAGTTATTTTCCGAAATTTTAAAGCATTTCGTGTGATTTCATTAGATTTTCAAGAATTTTTAAGTATTTAACAAGATTTCATAGAATTTTAAGCAATTTTAAGAGATTTAATGAGACTTCACAGGGTTTTGAGTAATTTTAAAGAATATCAAGAAATATATATATATAAATATATGAATGCAGATGTGAATAAACACAGTTGCAGGTATCAATTTGCAAAATAATTAATTGCTGTATCGAAAACGCTGGTATAGTTATAATTAATAATAATTACCCTTAGTTGGGAGGCAACTGTAGTGAAGTAATCATGTAACGAGGTGGCGCAAACAGCAAAATGCAAAGAGCTAACTCTAGGTTGAAACTAATCCAAACATTCTATTTGCGAAGCCTCTCGCAAATATGATAACGCACTCGCACGGTGGAGTAGAAAATATCGTTCAGTTTGCATTTCAGTGTAACGAGCTGCAGTTGGAAATGTCATTCTATTCAGAAAGTACAGAATATATATTATCATATGAATATTTTGTCAAGGCAATCAAAGACACTTCGCTTTTCTGTGATTTGATTCAATCTTTAGGTACATGTCCAAAAAGTTTTTAAAAAACTCGGTAGATGTTCCCAAAAATAAATAAAATCTTTTTCTCTAACTCAAGTAAGTTTGTAGTATTTTATAAATAAATTTGTTGCATTTTATAAAATTAAATGGTTCAAAATTACAATTATTAATCAATATTCCGAATAAGTACCCTAATATTTTTTAAATGTAAGATAAACCAAAAGAAGTGTTCGCTCCTCTAATTACCTTTAGAAATAATAATAATCGTCCATATTAACATGTATTTATCGTATCTGCTTGAGAACCTGGTACGAATATTTGCGACAGAATATGACACGCGATTTCAATATACTTGCTTGCGACCTTATGATACTGGAATTGATCAAGTGTATCACGCAATTCGAATATTTATCAAACCTGTAGCCACTTTTGTTTCCGATCATGCTCTTGATCTAAAAAAGTGAACGGAAATACTAGGGTGAGCTTTTGTTATAAAAAGCTCGTCTTCACACGAGATCTTTCTATTTGATATAATAATTTGTTGGAAATTGAGCCTCCAAAGAAAGAAGGGCTATATCACATTTAATTATGTAACAAGATCAAGATTTAATAAATGAATTCGTATTTTCTGTTTTCATTTACTATTAAGTTGACAAATACAGCAATTTAATCATTTTGAATCCAAACTATAAATAAGTCTAACAGTGATTACCTTCCCAATCGAATTTTAATGTTTATATCATAGAATTTGACATTACATTTTCAGTTTTAAAGGGATTTCAAATGATTTTTTTGATTTTCGAAAAATTATTTAACACCCTTTTTTTTGCATATAATGCGTTTTTAAGTCACCACAAATTATTTTCACAAAAAAGTTTTCAGTAATATTATTGCAGATATCTGACGAAAAATAAAAAAAGCCACAAGATTTTTTTCCCCTGATTTTCAGATACAAATTTCCCTGACAGAAAAAGTATGAAAAATGCGACAACATTTACAGTAAAAATATTTTTTTTAATTTTTCAAAAATTTCGTATAATTCATTGAAATTCCTAGAAATATCTTCAAATTTGACTAATTGCTTCAAAATTCCTTGAAATCATTTCAAATCCTGTAAAATTCCACTAAATCGTTTAAATATTATTTAATAATAATTTAATAATCAAATCTTGTGTACACGGAAAAAATTATTTTCTTAGATTTTAAAACAGTATTTAATGACTTTCGGACACAGAGAAGTCAGAGAAAAGTATTATAATATTTCAGTGAATTTTATGAGATATTAGAAAAGAGTTTATTAATTTTTAGAACAGGTTTCCAAAGGATTTAGAAATGTGTTCTAATTTATAATCTAATAAATTACATTAAAACCACTCAATAAAAATTCTTGAAAAAAAAAACCTCACAGAATCCTCTAAAAATCAACAATAATTTTTGTAATTTTCTTAATTCTACGAGGAATTTTTATATTGATGAATTTCATCATTTTTTATCATTATTTTTTAAATATTTTTTTCCTAAGATGAAAACATATATATTTCACAAAAACACGTCAGTTGAAAGTTCAGAGCAGTTCAGGAACAGCTGATTACTATAAATAAATAATCAAATAGAGTTTTAAGAGATTTCAGGATATTTCGTGGAATTTTAAAGGAATTAATCCAATTTTAGGAGATTTTTAGTAATTCTAAGAAATTTTATGGGTTTCCAGGAATGTTAAGATTTCTGGGATGTTAAAAAGATTTCACAAAATTTTAGAGATTTCAATGATTTTCAAGTGATTTTTGCAATATTCAAAAGATTTTTAGAATTCCAAAACTATATCGTAGAATTTTAAGGAATTTCAGGATATTTCGTGGAATTTTAAGAGACTTTTAAGAATAAGAAGGAACTTTAAGGGATTTAAAATATTTTCATGGAATTTCGAAAATATTTCAGGGGCTTCAAAATGTTTCTGAGAATTTTAAGAGATTTCTAGGAATTTGAAAGGAATTTTGTCAATTTTGAAGTAATTTTGATGAAATTCAAAAGATTTCGCAGAATTTTAGGGATTTCGATGATTTTTCAGTAATTGTTACGGTATTCAGAAGATTTTTAGGCTTTCAAAATAATTTCGTAGAATTTTAAGAGATTTTTAGCAATTCTAAGGAATTTTAAGGGTTTCTAGGAATCTTAAGAGATTTCTAGGAATTTGAGAGGAATTTTGTCAATTTTTAAGTAATTTTGATGAAATTCAAAAGATTTTTAGGATTCCAAAATGATTTCGTAGAATTTTAAAGAATTTCATGATATTTCGTGTATTTAAATCTTCTAAAATATTTTGATATCCTTTAAAATCCCTTGAAATACCTTGACGTAATTTGATGAAAAAGATGCCTTTGATTGAGTTACCTTGTTTTGACTGAAATACCTTGATGTAATGTAATATAAAATAAAAATGAATAGAGCGTCAGTGCGTCATTATAAATAAATAAATAAATAAAATAAACAATGAAATAAAAAATTAAATCTTATATGCATAAGATTTTTCTTGACATCTGATTTAATTCCTAGGAGCATTTTTATCACTATTTTTTTACACTTTTCCCCAGAGATGAAAAGATATACATATATATTTCACAAAAACACGTGAATTGAAAGTTCAGAGCAGTTCAGGAACAGCTGATGGGCTTCTGCTTGCAAACGAGGAAGGTTTCGAGCATTGGGAGTGTTTTCAGTGTTTGGTTGTAAAATATTGCAGTTTTATGTGACAGAATGCACCACCTGGGAGAGAATGAACCAAGTCTAGGAAAGTTATAGGGACTGGGGTGGCACAAGCACAAGGCATAGCAGAATATTGTAAAGGGACTTAAGTTCTGCTGCAGGCACTTCGCACTATGTAGAACTCTCATGCTTTCTGTCACCAGGTTATAGAGGAAGGTATATGCTGCCGAAGAAGCATTAATATTAATGTTCCGGGATTTACTGCGACATGGTTCGCCCGTACGTAGAATGTATGTTTACAAATACAGTTCTCAACACTCTACTACTTAGTGTACCTGTCCTTCTTGCTTCCTGTAATTTTCAACCCTTTTCGCCATCTCAAACCGGAAACGGGAAAGTACCGCGAAACTTGAAACGGCTGCGCTGCATTTTGCAGATGGCGGAACTCTCAAGAATCTTTTATTTTCCATAAATGTAATCCAACTATTTTATCTACATTAGGAAATTATGGTCCACGCGATTCATTTTTCGTTTTTGCACACCTTTTGCTAGCAGAAAAAATAATTGAGATTTTTCAATTCTTGAAAAATAATTTTTGGGGAAATTCCTTTAAATTTCGTAAATTCACTAGATATTTCTTAAAATTTTACTCAAATTCCTATTAAGGCTGATTAACTCTCTTGGAATTAATGAAAATAAACTGAGATTTCGTAAAATCGGTTGAATTTCTTGAAAATCTTGAAAATTACTAAATATTCCATAAAATATCGTTAAATCCTTTAAAATTATTTTAAATCCCATAAAATGTCATGAAATGCCATGAAATATCTTTAAATTCCTGACAATTGAATTAAATCTTGTAAAATCCTTCAAAATCTGGTGAAATTCCTTTAAATTTTGTGAAATCACTTTATATTCTTTGATATTCTTTGATGTTCCATACATTTTTTTTTTAATTCCACAACCTTTAATTGATATAACTCTTAAAAATACTCAAAATCCTACGAAATCTTATGAAATTCCGTTCAATTTCGCAAAATCAACTGATATTTCTTAAAATTACTCAAAACTTCAAGAATTCTCATTAAATCTCTTAAAATTACTCAAAATTCCATGAAATCTTATTAAATACTTTAAAATTCTGGAAAAACCAATGAAATCTCACAGAATCTCTTAAAATTTCTGATAATAAAAGTGCTTAAAAGTAAATTCTTTGAAATCCCATAGTACTTAAAAAAATTATATAATATCCTCTGAAATATCGTAAAATTTCTTGAATCCCTTCAAAATCCTTAAAATTACTTAATATTTCTTGCAATTTCCTAAAATATCTGAAAATTACTTAAAGTCCCATGAAATATCAGGAATTATCTCGTAGAATCACTGAAAAATCCTGAAAATAAGTTAATATCTTTAAAATAAGTTAAATTCTTTACTTGAAATAAATGTCCTTAAAATTAGTTAATATCTCATAAACTACCTTAAAGTCGCTTAAAATTACTTAGAATCTCCGAAAATATCATGAAATCACAGAAAATTACTTAAAATCCCATTAAATCTTATGAAATTCCTTAAAATTTATGAAAATATAATATAATCTTACTTTATCCTTTAAAATTTCTGGAATTAAAGTTAAATAAACTAAAATTATTAACTAAATTATAAAATTTAATTACGTCTTCAAAAATTATTTTATATCCCGTTAAATCTTATGCAATTCCTTGAAATTCCTGAGAATCCAATGAAATCTCGAAAATGCTTTAAAATCCCGTTAATCATTAAAATAACTTAATATCTTATGAAATATCGTTCAGTTTCTGAAAATTATTTAAAATTTCATGCAATTTTGTAAAATCCTTTAAAATATCATAAAATTCCTCGAAATACCGTGAAATCGCTTAATATTTCGAAAATCTCAATAAATTTCGTAAAACCCTTTTAAATTCCTAAAAATTATTCAAGATTCCATTAGAGCTCATTAAATCTCTTCAAATACCTTAAAATTACATTATAATCCTTTAAAATCTTATAATTTTTCACAAAAAAATGCGGAATTGGAAAAATTAAGAGTTTTCAAAAGTATACAAAATAATTCAGAGATTTTAATTCAAAATTAAAATTAAAATTTGTTTAGATTCTATAAAACCCCAATAACTGGTAAAATCCCTTAAAATTTGTGAAAATCAGAGTAAATTTCATAAAATTCCTTGAACTATCGCAAAATCCTTTAATATTTCTAAAATTTCAATAAATTTTCTAAAATTCGTATTCCCTGTCTTAATAATTTTTTATTACAAGTTTCAGGAAGGCACATTAAAAAAGAAAGAGATAATTTTGAGGGAAAGACAATTTCTGCTTGAAAATTTAGCAAAGTAAAGATGAATTTAAAATACATCTTCCTAGAAGCGATTCTGACGCTTAAGAAGCATTATGAACTGCAATTTTTGCTGTTTTAGTTGCCACTTTGTAGAAGATTATATTCGCGCGATAAATTAAGCTTAACGAGGACAAATGTGAGAGGCTTGGGTGTGACTAAATCTCTCAATTTGCATAGTTCATTTTTCGGGCGATTATTCATATATGATTCGTGGCTCGAATAACACTTTTTTCTAATTTCATTATATCGAAAAAGTTTTGGTAAGGATACTATAAAAATCTGAATGTTATACCAAAAGTTTTGAACGTTCAAATGAACTTAAACCACATAAAACTGAAGTGTATATGAAAATTTTACTTTCTTCATGGGAAGTAATATTAACTTTAATATTATATATTATAATATTATAAAAATTGTGTATATATAATAATTTCTATTACGATGTTTAATATATTAGTACCTTTAATTAAGGTAGTTTCTCAGATTCAAGGATTTCTTATACATTAATTAATTTAATGCACCTTATGGATGATTTACAGTAGCAATACACGTGATTTGATGTATTCATATTATATAAATTACAACTAGAACATTCTGAAAGTTTGAACCTTTGCGTTTGTATCAAGGATCGTAGATTCAGGCTCAACCTACTTCACTTTGAGTTTCTACAGTAACTCGATGTTCGTATATTGTGGCAACTCCAAAGCATGGGTTTGGAAAGTCCAGTTTGCAATTTATATTGTATTAAACTCATATATATACAAACTCGTTTCATTCTGCCAAATTTTGTACCCATATATTTTCCAAGCTTTAGTCCAAAAATTGGTAGCTTAACAATTTTTATGTAAACCATACAAAATTTTGATTAAAGTCCACAGAGAATATGTATATTTTCTCCGAAACTTATTTTCTAAGTGCCAATTGATACAAGATTTGGCTTGTGAATTAGTAAGGATTAATTATCAATTTTATTCAAAATTAATTAATATTATATTAATATTATATATTATAATA